>JAAAKQ030278564.1:0-10493 GCA_010016005.3 Zanna intricata | reverse complement strand
CCCGGTCAGGCATGGCATTTTTCACACACGCTACAATTCATTCATCTCATCCTCTGATGATATACCTAACGGTGGTTAAAAATTAAAAGAGAAACTAAAATTTACAAGTAATATAACACAGAAAAAATTTCACTAGAAGCTTAAAATTAATATGATAAAAAAAGAATAACTAATGTCATAGGGGGAAAACAAAAAACATAAAATTTAAGAAAAAACACACTAAAAAAATTCTTAAGAACTAGGAGAAAAAAATACAGGCATTTCAAATTTTGTGTGAGAAATTAGCGCATCGGAAAAAAAGCAGCACCCAGTATAAAACATCCTTATCATTTCCCAGAATTTGGCGAATGCCTCCGTCTAATCTTAATTTACGCCTCAAAGCCGCATAACGTATGCAATCCACAAGTATTAATGGCGCACAGCCATGCGGCAGTTGCAACGTACGCATAGTGGTGCGTGTCCTGCTGACATCAGGTGACCACAATCAGGTGACCGCAATCGACCAGAGGACCACTTCCTCACGACGAATTTCACTGCAAGACGAGTCCCATGACAATACAGACTCTTTGATGTGCCGAAGTTTATTATCGACAGTAGCAGCCCACACACCTTGCCACCCTTGACCGAAGAGACTATTTTATACAATTATTAATATCAGAAGTAGCAACCCGAGTGGTGAAAGTAGGTTGATTGGATGGGTCTTTAACAGCGGAATCTGCTTCAGCATCGAAAACGGTCTATTTTTGAAGAAAATGCTAACGGAGGGACGCACCCACATACCCAGCCATACACTCGTCCCCCCCTACACACACACAATTATAAAGACACACAGTTATAAAGACATGTACACTGCACAGCGAAAGTGCGAAAACTTGTAGACGGTCACGCGGAGTAGGAGAGTTGGGTCATGACAAGACAAGTAGATGCAACAGTACCCGACTCACCGGGCTGGTCTAGTGGTGAATTCTTCACCAGCTGATTTTGAAGTCGAAAGTTCTAAGGTTCAAATCCTAGTAAAGGCAGTTACTTTTATACGAATTTGAATACTAGATCGTGGATACCAGTAGTATTCTTTGGTGATTGCATTTCAATTAACCGATAACCAATTACCGATATGAGGCTGTACAAGACTACACTTCATTTACATTTTTACATGTCATACTCTGAAGTATTACTTTTCGTCGATTCCGGAGGCTAAACAGAAAAAAAGATCGACCATTTCGATCTTTTTTTTTGTGGATTAATTGAAACCCAACCACCAAAGAACACCGGCATCCACATATTCTAGTATTCAAATCTGCATAAAAGTAACTGCCTTTACTAGGATTTTAACATAGAACTCTCGACCTAAAATCAGCTGATTTGCGATGACGAGTTCACCACTAGACCAACCCAATGGGTTGATCATTTAACAGATGATCCAGTAATACCTTTAAAATTTAAAAAATGCAAAAATAACGTCCAAATATTTCGATAAAACCTTCAGAAAGACATAAGGGTAAAGTACCCTTATAAAATAAAATCTGTTTTAAATAATATTTATAACAAATATTAAATATTAAGCAAAAATAATTAAATTAAAAATTGGAAAGAAATACGTTAAGTCGAAAAATTAAGATACTTAGGTGAAATTATTTGACCAAATTGTTTAGAAAAATAAACTATCAAAGATATTTGGTAGCGAAATAACTAGTTGATAGTTAATACTTTTAGTATTACTAAAGATAGTGATATCCGTGGTGTGCCATTTTTGCTGCCATGCTTCCATCGCGAGGCTCTGAAGCCTCCTCCGCAAGCGGGAGCCGGGAGGCGGGAGATGGGAACTTTCGAAATTTGTCTCCGGTGCATTGTCATCACAGTTTCGCTACGGTAGGAGCCCGGCTCGAAACCGCATCCTAAATACCTCGGCCTCCCTGCCTCTTCGCAATCTCCACATGGCCGCCCAAACTTTCACCACTAAATCGGTTGGGAGAGCCTTTCCCAATACGGGTAGTATTGGACGTTTTAATACGAATACTTTAATACTCGTCGAGGTATATAAAAATATCTTTATCGATGCATTTATCATGAGAAAATATTGTTGTCATCCGATATATGTAAATAAGCTTTGTTAACCAAACCGCCTTATTTGCTATCTAACTCGGTTAACTAATAGTTACTGTAATGATTGTGGTTATCTATGATATACAGAGTGTCCCACGAAGAAAAGGAGAACATTTCAGGACATTTTCTACTGGTGAAAATAATGAAAAAAGTTCATAGAAAAATAGGTCTGGAAACGCTTTGTTTTCGAGTTACGGCTAGCGAAAGATTTCGCCCGGATTTCAGTTCTTCTAATAAAAATAAGCACTGCTGTAATTTTTGGGACCCATGTTAAGCAGTAAAAAAGGTGGGTAGTGGTTTTATATGTAATTTGAGCTGGGAAATAGGTGCCGGAATTTGATCCAGGAACTGTAACTCCAATGGTATTTAAGATATCCGACGTAAAACATAAAACTCTGTGTAGAAAAACAAGTTTTTTTTTAAATGTTTGCAGTACAATAATTTGTTGAATGACTAGTAAATTCAGAAGATTTTCCAAAAAAACTTGTAGAGAATTTAATTCTGAGAAAATGAATGTAAATACAGCCAATAAAAAGTAAATAAACATAGACAGAAAATATATTCTTTCTATACCTAAATATTTATTTTTAAACACTCCTCGGTGTATCAGCATTTACGAACGAAAGGGTCGTTAACAAAGTATTCATTTTCTGTTATCGCCAAGATCAACAGAAAGTTTTCATGTTATTTATGAAGTTATTTTATTATTTTCACAAGTAGAACATATTTTGAAAGTTTCTCAGTTAATAATCAAACCGAAAGCATAAAAAAATAATACACATTCAGAAAAAAATAGCTTTACACCATTCTTTGTACGACTATCTCACCTTTCTCCTCTTTCCAGTCTCTCTTGAGCAACGTAAAATGAAACTAATGCTGCTGCCTCATCTGAATTCCGTGTTACGGAATTCATGCAATAAATATAATTAAAAAAGTATATTTTATTTTGAAAAAGATTACACACCTTTATTCAGATTTATATAAAAACGGACTAAATAAAAAATTAAGTTTTACATTAATAAAAAAAAAAACACCAACCTGAACATCGACAACATTTCCTCCCGTCTCTGCAAACGCAGCTTCTCATAATCTGACATTTCTGATTGGTCATTTTGTGCATTCGGTGATGCTGAAACCTGATAATTATTTCCATGTTCTTTAAAACTATTTTGAAGTTCATGATTCTGATGCTTACACGCATAATCGGTACTCAACAAACTTTTACGCGGACGACCCCGTTTTTTTACATATTCATTCGCCAAACCGATGCTCCATTTTTTACGATCCGTTATACACATCAATGAATAAGAACTCTGTTTGACATTGTGATTTTTTAAGTTATTCTGTACCGTACTGTCGATCATATGCTTTGGTGGACGTCCACGCTTTTTTTTAAATTCACTTTTTTTGTCATTCCACCTTGAACAATTGATCAATCCTTGTTCATATGATAGACTACGATATTTTGTGCGAACGTGTTTTAATTTATTAGATTCAGCACGGTTCAGCTCCTTTTTTGGTGGTCGTCCTCTCTTCTTTTTAATTCCATCTTTTAAATTATCTAGGGCGGTTTGATTCACCGTATTTTTTGGCGGACGACCTCGTCTTTTAACGATTCCATTTTTTACATGATTCCATCCCCGATGAATTTTTTCTTTTGGGATTTTTTTTCGTATAAATTGTTTTCCTCGTTTTTGTACGAATCCGTTTTTTAATTTATTCCATCCACCCGTGTTTACAGAATGCTCAGGTTTTCGACCTCTTTTTATTTCCATTTTTAAATTTGTAATTTCATGAACAAAGAAGAGAGATTTTGGTGGCCGACCTCGCTTTTTGTTGATTAATCCATTTTTAAAATTGTTTGATCTGTTTACGATTAATAATTTTTTTGACGGCCTTTTTTTGTTTTTGATAAGTTCTTTTTTTACGTTACTGCATTCATCGTTGCCGTTGAATTTAGGAATAGATCTAAATTTAGGAGGCCGTCCTCGCTTTCTAGTAAACTGTTTGTTTAGAAAATTCTTTTCGACAAGGGATTTTAGCGGCCGCCCTCGTTTTTTGATCATATCAGTATTTAGTTTACATTTTTTATTTTTTGAATTTCTATGTGCAGACCATCTTGATTCATTCCTAAAGGAAATCAAAAGGACATTTTATTTAATAAACAATTATACCAAATCAAATAAAATATAATACACAGGGAAATTTATTTACAGGTTGATGAGAGATAAATGAAAACAAACTTAATTGGTTTGTAAATGAAAAATCAATAAATTCGCTCCTCTCACATCCATTTTATAAATAATCTGATGTGGACACTACATGATTTCCTTGAACGTCTACTAAATTACATGTACACATTTAAAAAAAAATGTAAAGTACATAAAATTTTTTTTTCATTAATAACTTCTGATATTTTTTTGTTATTGAATTATTATTTATTGTAAAAGTATTTTACAATCAGAGATTAATAATTATTAATAAATCAATATATTTAAATTTAAAAAATAATTTAAAAAAAAAGGAGAAAGTCGGATTTGAACGGATGTGCCCTCCCGTTGTTAAGATTCGAATATTTAATTAATTAAAATTTCATTTGGCTGTAACTCTGGAACCAATGAAATAAGTGCCACTTGATATAGGTTGAAAAGCTCTCAATAAGAACTTATTATTGCAGTTAAGAAAAGGTTTTTTTGGACAGTTTTGGTCCAGTTTTGGTTCGATTGCAATCAAAAGGGAAGATGCACAACTTGATGTTACAAAATCCTAAATCCAAAATTTCAACATTCTACGGCTAATAATTATCGAGTTATGCGAGATACATACGTATAGACGTCACACGGAAACTAGTCAAAATGGATTCAGGTATGGTCAAAATGTATATTTCCATTGAAATCTGAAAACCGAAATTTTTCGCGATCGCAATAGTTCCTTTACTTCGAACAAGGAAGTAAAATTCAATATTTCACATTTTTCTACTTTGTAAATCGAGTTGAATTCAAATTAATACAAAGAAGTATTTTCAGAGTTGAGGTCTTTTTTTGAAATGCCGCCTAGTATCTTTTTAAAATTTTGTTCGTATTTAAATTCTATGTACTATAGTCTACGATAAATGACTAAGCGACCTAATTGAAAATAGGTTTACTTGTTGTTACAAAAAAACAATAAAATATATTAATTTCTATGAACCATTTTACTCAGAATCAAATTCTGTACAAATTAAGTTTACGCCACATAGTTTTAGCTATTTGTTCTTTGACGTAAAAGACCCTTGTATTGCAATCTCCATGAAAACTTAGGTTGGATCGATCATTGTTCTAGTTGTACCGTACTCACATCTATCTTTTATTAGGAAGTTCGCGCCGGTAGAAAGATCAACAAAATTTTCAGAATGGTTTACTTTATAATGTTCGTACTCATTTCAGATGTTTTAGCGATTCTTTCGTATGTTCTTTTTCAAACATGACAGGTTCTCTAAGTATGGTGAAAAATAATCGCCAGCATTTCACTGAATATGGAGTTGTAGGATGACGGCAGCAGAAGAGAAATCGGTCTAAGAAAACGGTACTTGGTTTCACGGTTTTTTAATTACCTTTCGACAACATAATTTAATTTATTTCATTTTGGAGGAAAGGATACCGGTTTGTTGTTATTGAGATAATTATTATGTTTTCTGTTAAGGACACTATGATTTCTATGTTGTCTTCATTCTTTTATTATATGTTAACGGATTTCGAAATAACTTCATTGTCAAAACTTATTGTGCTGAAAGTTTTAAATTTCTGTTAGTCTTTATAAAACATACTTGTTTTACGTATTTTTAAATTCATTAATACAATATTTTTTATTACAAACAGTTTAAATTTAACATTTGGTAGGGATTACAGAAAAGATCCGAAATATTGGGGAATAAAATTACATCACTCAATTTTAATGGTGATTTTGAAGCATATTATTTAGCTTCAACTTAAAAGTTTATTAAGTAAGTATTTAATAAGAAAATTTAGTTTTCCCATTCATTACGTTCAAAATTATTTACATTATGTCTGATAAGAGTCGTTTGCTGTGTAAATACTCTTAACATAAACTTAAACGTTTCGATTAAGTGATATAAGAGCGATTTTAAATAAATAATCGGATTTTCTGCTTAAAAAAGTAGTACACACAAAATTATGAATAATACATGATAATCAACAGAAACTATCCAAGTTTCAGTCATACCTTCATAAATGTTCGACATGGCCTCCAGTCGTCACACGACAAACATCTATCTATGCGGTAATCCTGTTCAGCCTACACACGAATTATCATATCCTTACAGATAGTCTTAAATGCAGCTGTAATGCATTTATGACTGTGGCTCGACCAAAGTTGTCGGGTGTGGTGGCATGTAAACACAGTGTTTAACGTACACTCAAAGGAAAAAAAAAATCACAAACTGTGAGATAAGGAGATCTAGAAGGCCATTTTAGGAGCGCTAAGTCATCTGCACATCGTTTGATCCAGCGGTGCACGAGTTCTTCGTTCACGAAGCCTTGTACTTCAGCATGCCAGTGAAGCAGAGCCCCGCCTTGTTGGAGAGTGTTTTTTAATTGAGAAAACGACCACAACTACATCATATCGAGGTATGAAATATCCATCTCGGAGAAACGGTCGTACGCCTGTGTTTTAGAAATTGCAACAAAAATATTAAGTTTTGGGGAATTATGTTCACATTCAACAGAATTAGATTATTCAGTACCCATCCATAATATCATGACGTTATGGCGATTTACCTTTCCATTCAAGTGAAATGTCGCTTGATCACTAAATACTAGACGGTCAGCAAAAATGTCATTCTCCATTACTTTCTGCATGTCATTACAAAATTTGTATCGTTTGTTGTGGTCATTTGGTTTTAACTTGTGAAAACTAACGGTTTCAGTCGTTAATTGAGTTCGCAAATCTTTCCAGAGGCTGCGAAATACAGAGAACACAATTAGCGCGTCGAGTGGACTTCTTTGGGCTACGAATGAAACTCACCCTGACTCTCCACTGTTTCATCAGAAACGCATGGGCGTCTGGCACTTTTACCTTTGCACAACCATCCATGTCTTTATACTGTCGACACTATTTAAGAATGCTTTGGTGGCCTGGTGGTTCTGTTTCAAACAGTCTCTGGAATAAACACTGCACGGTAACAATGGATAAACATTTTTCATATTCTACAACACAGGGCGGTTCCTGTTGCGTAGTCGCCATTTTAGAAACAGAGTTTGTCCTGTTAACTATCGACTACCACTTTAAACCTAACTGAAACTTTGACAGTTTCTGTTTATTTTTATATATCAGATTTTTGAAATGCGATAAATAATTTATCATCACTCTGTATTTGTGTTGTATGTAATTCTTAATTTCGTTAGAAATATTTAAAGGGCAATTAATAATGCTCGGTTTCACCCGATTGTTTTTATACACCACCATCTTTTTTTTTATGCACCATCTGCAGAGAAAGTAGTGAACGCATCGAGGTAAGAACATGAAGTAGCAAAAACATATTAAAAACAAATCATCTCGTACTTTTCTGTTATCCCCCCAATTTTTTAAAAGTTTTCATTATGAATCGTTGGGAAAATATTTAAAATATTTAAATATTCCAACGATTCATTATGAATCGTTGGAGAAACTATTTTTTATATTTGGGGGAATCACAGAAAAGATCCCGGCATTGTTTAGAAATATGGATTACAGTATAGTTACGATTCGAAATATTACAATATCGATCACTTATATCAGTGTTTTAGATTAGTCCACATCATGTCGTCTCAAGTGACATTCGTTTCAGTGACAAAAGGACTAAAACCTTTGGAGAAATGAGAAGAGACGCAACAAACGTGAACCGGGTACTCAACGTACTACGATTGATTCATATTTGTGTGAATTCATGTGGCGTAGTAGATAATGGGATACCGGGCTGATCTAGCGGTTGACGCGACATCGCAAATCAGCTGATTTCGAAGTTGAGGGTTCTAAGGTTCAAATTTTAGTAAAGGTAGTTATTTTTATACGGATTTGAATACTAGATCGTAGATACCGGTGTTCTTTGGTGGTTGGGTTTCAATTAACCACACTTGGAGATTGTACAAGACTACACCTCATTCAAATTCATATATATCATCCTCTGAAGTGTAATACCTTACGATAGTTACGGAGGCTTAACAGAGAAAGAGAGAGGAGATAACGGGATGAGGACTATTTCGACAAAATTTTGAAAGACGCTGTTGTATTCTATCCATTGAGTGATTGAGTTGTTTTTGAAAATGAATTATTTGCTTAAGTTTTTTCACTTGCTACTAAAAGTTTGTTTCTTATTTCTTTTGTGTTTAGGTTAATAAAGATTATATAAATTTTGTGTTTGGTCTTTCGGTAACTACTGCAATTATTTATCATGTAAATAATCAAAATATTACTTTTAATTACTCAAGGTAAGCGAGCGTAGGTTAAGTTTGGTTAGATAATATTTACAAAATAAATAATTGTTTATGATTATGGAAGGGGGGAGAGAGGAGAAACAAAAAAGTACCCGTTTTTCTGATCGAAAGTTGATTTCTACAGTTGCGTTTCTCCACTGAAATTGACATTGATAATTAAATTTCATGCAAATATGAATGAATTGGATAAAAAAAAAGTGGAGGAATAACAGAAAAGACCCGTCTCCTCTCTTTTGTACGAACTTCTGCCTGATTACCAAAATAAATATTTCAACTGCGACTTATATGTCAGATACAGATTTTCGATTTTAGTTACCTGTGATTATTTAATGGAAGGTTGGCTTTGCTCGGTGCGGTTGAAGCCTGTGTCGGCGAATTAGGCTTATAACCGCTCCCAGCACTACTGTTGCTGCTGCAGCTGCCTTTTCTTCTCGTAGATTTCCTCCAAACCGCCATTGTTTTTGTTAGACCTGCCTGCATTAAAACAAAAATAAAAAATACAGAGTATCCTTTTTCACTTTTACATTATGTAAGAATTTTTGGTATTCATCTCGATAATTTTTAGAATACATTGCTTCCTCGCCCAAATAACATATTTGATTTCGTGAGCTCTTCCAGTTATATCAGAAATATTCGGACTTAGAATTATTATTTTGATTCTCTATTAATTGTAAAAATATTAATGTTAAGCACAAAACTTTAACTATTAACTCGTTAAATAAAGAAGACAGATATGAATAGGTATTTTCATAAAAAGACAAATAAATTTCAAAAAACAAAACGTACCTTTTTATTTAGATTACAATTTACCTACAAGCTTTCATTTTCACAATTAAAACTACCGTTCTGTTTTAAATAAATTTCTGTTTCGTCAATACATCCCAAATATTATTAGATAGTTGACAATATCATTCATATTTTTCATGTTAATTTTTAACACAAATTTACTTATTTCACGACACTAAATGGATAGGTTAAAACCTTATTATCAAAAGTAATTAGCGAAGTAGTAAATGTCATATACATTAAAAATCGGTTTCATTATTCATTTCAAAACTATCAATTAATAATATTTTTAAAATAGGTTAAGGCCTTTATAAAACTGAATAGCTTCAGAACTTTAAGCCATAACTTTAAACGTTTAATTTTCTAAAAAATTTACTTTCGATGATTCCATGGTCCCTAGGGGTTACGTTAGATTAGCTATGTATGCCGCCTCCATGGAGGAATGGTAGCGTCTCGGCCTTTCATACGGAGGTCCCGGGTTCGAATCCTGGTGAGGGACGGCATTTTCACACACGCTACAAATCATTCATCTCCATCCTCTGAAGAAATACCTAACGGTGGTCCCAGAGGTTAAAAAAATAAAAGAAAAAAAGGTTAGCTTTGCATGCTGGCTTCCATGGCGCGAAAGGTAGCTTCTCGGTCTTTCATCGATCCCAGATTCGAATCTCAGTCAGGCATGGCATTTTTCACACACGCTACAATTCATTCATCTCTTCCTTTGAAGATATATCTTAACACTTAGTGGTTCCGGAGATTAAAAAAAAGGCAGCTTTGTATAACATGTTATGTTCAGAACCAATCGCTTACCTTTACGGTTTGTATAAATCAGACACTGACAATGAATATTTTGCCAGTGACACTTAACTCTATTAACGCGGTGTTCACATTGAAATATCTAACTGTTCCTCAAATTCTTTATTCTTTAGTGTTTACCGCATTTTCCGCACAATATCTTCAAATTCAATAATCCATTTGTCTCCACAAATTTTATGTCTCTGCTTCGTTCCCAACAAAAGTACATATAAAGCTAAAAATAGAAATATCACATCCGAATATCACACCTCTCTTTATCTGTTTAGCCTCCGGAACTACCGTAAGGTATTACTTCAGAGGATGAATGAGGATGATGTGTAT
>JAAAKQ030278531.1:0-10494 GCA_010016005.3 Zanna intricata | reverse complement strand
ATACGGATTTGAATACTAGATCGTGGATACCGGTTTTCTTTGATGGTTGGGTTTCAATTAACCACACTTCTCAGTAGAGGTTGACCTGAGATTGTACAAGACTACACTTCATTCTCATTCTTACATATTATCCTCATTCATCCTCTGAAGTAATACCTTACGGTAGTTCCGGAGGCTAAACAGATAAATGGAGCCTCCGGAACTACTGTAAGATATTACTTCAGTGGATGATAAGTATGAATGTGAATGAAGTGTAAGTCTTGTACAATCTCAGGTCGACTACTCCTAAGAAGTTGGTTAATTGAAACCCAGCCACTAAAGAACACCGGTATCGATAAGATATTATTTAAATCTGTAGAAAGGTCCTTTACTAGGATTTAAACCTTAGAACTCTCAACTTTGAAATCAGCTGATTTGCAATACCGCGTTAACCACTAGGCAGCTTTTCTGCAGCCTGAATTTAGCCAATGAAACATTCTCTGCTAGCTCCTCAATTCTTTACTTATCTCGGCTTTGATCTAATATTGCAGCAAAAGAATGTAAATAAACTGGGATTAGTATGCTCTTTTTTATAGGAAGTGAACACGTGTTCATGTAAAATGTAAACAAAGGTACACATGTAAACGTAGGTACATTATCTCTACCTTTATACATCTCACAGAGTCCATCATTTAATTCAAAAACTATCAACTGGTGATCATTTTGCAACTATCAACTACTAACTAATTTGAAACTCTTTCGGGACATGTTCTTCAATGATAACTTCAGTGTTAATAACTTGCATTTGCTTCTTTCCATCAATTATGCTGGTGAATTTTGCCAAACCACAAGTAGTATTTCAGACCTTGAAAGGTATAGTCTCATATTGAGATATCGGTATAATACCTTGGTAGGAAGCATAGGCAGTGTCTTAACCTTTCACCCAAAGGTCCTGGGTTCAATTCGTGGTCAGGCATGGAATTTTCATACATGCTACAAATCATCATCTCCATCCTCTGAAGGTATACGTAATGGTGGTTCCGAAGATTAAAAAGAAAGATCCCAAGTTCGTGCTATGTGATGAAATCTTTCTCCAAATACTTGCAGCCTCTGTTACTGCTCTACCAAAACAATGCCAAGTTGTTGTTTGCATTCACTGTTATCAGAATTGGGCGGTGTTGAGTGGCCTTAAGAATCTTATTTTTCCAAATTTTAACAATTTTTGGTATGAAAAATTGAAGCTCTTCTCTATCTTGAGAAATAGGAAACAATTTTCCATGTTTATTTTCTAGATGTATTTTTCTGAACAATTTCAGGGAAATTGTTATATAATTGTTGAATAAGAATTAAGCAGATTTGAAGCAACCCTCAAATGTGTTTAATTCTTCAAATTGCTTAATTCTCTTCATAAAATATATTTTGGAATTTTTTAATTCCCTTGTCATTAAAGATAACTGCTAAATTGAAGGATATGTATGATTTTTTATTTCATTCAAAATGATAACGTACAAGGCTTTTTCGCCCTATAAATAACAAAAAAAAAAACAATAAGTTACTTGAGAGAGTATAACAGATTTTTAATGAACTATAACTTATATGACAGGTTATTTATAACTTTTAATTACAGCGCAGGAGAGATTTGCCATATAAATATGTAAAAATTGCTGCAGTAAATTAAATAATAACTGAAAAAAATTAATTTTTAATGTTGAAATTGGCATTTTTTTATTTTTCAGGTTGAATTGTTTACATGTCCCACGGAAAAAAAAGAAGCTGTACCAAAATTAAGAATGCCACAGTTTTTAGCACAAGAAGCTCGTGGCTGTGATTATTTAGTGTTATGGTTAGATTGTGATAAAGAAGGAGAGAATATTTGTTATGAAGTTATGAATGCTGTACAGAATTCAATGAGGCGGTCACCCTACAATGATGATGTAATGTATTGAATCAGGTTCATTTGTATTTATGAATGTGAATTTTTATATAAATTTGCATACTCTTCATAGTTATAAGTAATTCATAAAATTTAAAACTAAATTTTTAAAAATGTTTTTTTTTTTTTTTAATTTGATATGCTTGTTTTTTATGTTTTATTTTTACGCATGAAAAATTATTTTCGTAATATACATTTACTGTAAAACACAAGTACTGCCAGAAGAACTGGGGGAATCGATAATGGAGGAAGAGTTTGCAAGAGCATTACATGAACTGAAAGACAGAAAGGCACCAGGAGTAGACAACATACCAGAAGAGCTTTTGAAAAATTCTGGTGACAGAATGAAAAAAGAGTTGTATAAATTGGTCTGCAAAATCTATAAGACTGGAGAATTACCCCGAGATTTTACAAAATGCATTAAAGTGCCATTACTAAAGACAGCAAATGCCCGATCTTGTGAGCAATACAGAACCTTGAGCTTAGTATGTCATATGTCAAAGATACTCACTAAAATTATCCTTAGAAGAATAGAAAAGAAAATAGAAGAGGTATTAACTGAAGACCAGTTTGGATTTATAAAGAGATGGGAATGAGAGAGGCAATTTTAGCACTCAGGCAAGTACTAGAGAAACAGCTGAGGAAAGGTAAAGCCACTTTCATATCATTTGTAGATCTGGAAAAAGCTTTTGATAATGTAAACTGGAACATCTTATTCCATTTATTACATCAGATAGATGTTAACTTCAAGGAACGAAGAATAATTTACAATATTTATCTGAACGAGATGGGAATAATTAGTTGTGGAAACAAAGAAGAAGAAGAAGAAGAAGCAAGCATTAAAAAAGGAGTTCGACAGGGCTGTATATTGTCTCCATATTTGTTCTATTTATATATACAAGAGGCCATAAATAGAGTTATAGAGGAAGTAAGTATAGGTATAAAGATTCACGGAGAAAGTATTGATATGTTCAGATTTGCGAATGGTATAGCTGTAATTGCAGAAAGTGAAGAAGACTTGCAACAGATTTTAACTGTAATGGACAGGGTGCTAATAGAAGAATTTCACATGGGTATTAATATTAAAAAAACCAAAATACTAGTTTGCACCAAAAACAGAGTAAATAAAACAATGATAGAACTGAAAGGTGAAGCTGTTCAGGAAGTAGAAGAGTTTAATTACTTAACGAATGATGGTAAAATACCGAATGATGGAAAAAGCAAAAAAAAAAAAAAAATAGTGAACAGAATACATAAGGCAAACACTTCTTTTACAAAAAAGAAAAATTTATTTACATCAAATAATATTAGCCATGAGTTGAGAAAGAATTTAATAAGAACATTTGTGTGGAGTATTGCATTATATGGTAGTGAGTCATGGACAATTTGTGTAGCTGAAAAAAAGAGGCTTTTGGCTTTTGAAGCATGGTGTTACAGAAGGATGCTGAAGATAAGTTGGATAGAAATAGTATCAGATGAGGAGGTATTTAGGAGAGCTAATGAACAGAGAAGCTTGCTAAAACAATTGAAAAGAAGAAGAGTGTAACTAGTAGGACATATTCTTAGACACCAAAACCTAGTTAAAAGGATAATAGAAGGAATGGTGGAGGGGAAAAATTGTAGAGAAAGACCATGTTTAGAGTATATAAAATGGTTAATGGATGTTATGAACTGTAATTTGTACTGGGAATTAAAGAGAAAAGCTGATAAGAGAGAACAGTGGAGAGCTACTGCCAACCAGCTTAATAGCTGTTAACCGGAAAGAAGAGAAAGAAGAAGAAAATAAAAAAATGTCTTCATTGTTTTTTCTTTTTAGTTTTATGTTTATTAGTTGTTATTGGAGAATCATTAATACGAGTTATATATTGTATTAATAAGAGCTTATATTCATGCAATGTCAGTTTCTTATAACTACCTATTTAAAAATAATTATATTGGTCAGCAAAGATTTAAGAAATATTTGAGTTTGTTTGGTTCATATGTGTTTCAGATACTGAATCCAAATATGAGCTCAATATTTGTTCTAATGGCTTCATTATTACTTTCTCGGTTGAGCTGATATATGCTGCTATAGCTATAACTGGAAACTATAAATTGGTCAAAAAAAAAAAGAAAAGTTTTAAGTTTTGTGCCTTTATGGAGATGTTTAAAAACTTAAAAAAAAAAAAAAAAAAAAAAAAAAAAATAGAGATTTAAATAAATTATTAATCTGCAGGAAAGAATTTTTTATTCCATTGCTTTCAAGAAATCTATTTTTGTCAATTGAACAGTTGTGCATTTGTTGGTCTGTATTTGATCTTATGACTGTACTCTGTTGATCAATTTTCATCAAACTTGGTAGACAGGTACTATTTTCAGAGAGAAAAAATGGATTAAATTTTTGCAAAAAATGGAAAAAAAAGAATGGGGGTGTTTTGGTTGAAATAAAATTTAAAATATTTACCAGGGGCACTTCAGCAAAAAATGTTATTGTTATAATTAAAGTTTTTTTTTAACAAGATCGCAGATTACCTAAAACTTTTATTTAATGTCCCTTTCCCAAAAAATTATTATGTATTTTTATTTTTTTAGTTATAGGTTGCTTCAGAAAGAGTTAATGGGAATTTTTTTGCATCTGTATGTTCTACTTGATAGGCCATTGAACCAATATACAATTTTTTCCCCATACCCCTGCAGTGGTCTGTAGTTACAAAAAATGTTTTTTTAAATTAAAAAAAAAAAGAAATAAAATACAAGTTGCTTTTGAAATGTAAAATATTTAAATTTTTGATAGCCGTTACTTACTAATATTTCTTGAAAAAAAAATTATCCAAAATTTTCACTTCCTTTAGAAAATTAAAACTTAGCTTATTTAGAATTGTGGCTTATCTTTATATTTTGTAAAAGTTCTTTTTTTAATTTTGTTATCACCACTTTTATTTAAAATTAATTTTACCTGAATGAAAATTTTATCTTACCCTTTAATATAAAAGGTAAAATTTGAAATTGTCAAAATAAATATTTTTAGCAATTTCAAATTTTAATGCTTGAAACATATTTGTTACATGGTAAAGCCACTAAAACCACTTAATAACCTTTAGCTGTCAACCTCTTTGATGGGAGGCTCCTCCTTCAAAAAAAAATTTATTATCATTTATTTAAAATCAACTTTATATTTTCATCATTAAAAAAGACTTCTGATTCATGAGCCCCAAACTTTCAAAGTCAAAAATATATTTTTTGAAATTGTGATGCTAAAATATACTAATTAAACATTATGGTTATTGCTTGATTTTGTTGTACTTTAAAAATTAAATGTAAAAAAAATTCAAATTTATCAAACGACTAATTTTATATTTATTAAAAAAAAAAAAAAATTAATCAGCAACCTTTTAACTTTCATTAAGTGCTCAAGAATAGAAATAATTCAGATTTAAAGAAAATATTTATTTAGTTATGCATCATAAAATTAGAAATAAATATTTTTACATAAAAATGTGAAAAATAAAGAATTTATAATTTTGGCTATTGGGTTTAAATACCAGAAAATTACACTAACAGAATATTTATTGTAATGTTTCGAATATTTAAACGTTATTTAGAAACATAAAAAATCTAGAAAATTTGAAATTTGATTTTAATAAGCATTAAGTATATGTAATGCCTAAATACATTAAATGCTTACAGTAATCATATTTTACCAAGTTGGTTTAAACCAAAAAAATGTTTTGTTACACTATGAATAATACATCTTAAAAACCAAGGAAATCTCTAGATTACATAAAATTTTTATTTTTAACTAATTAACCGTTTTCTTAAAGGTTTAATTTTTGGTGATGAAAAGTTATTATTTTTTTGTTATTTGGTAACTAGAAAAATAGTATTCTGTTCTAATAATTCTAACTCCCAACTCTACTACAGAACTGAATTTCTCAAAAACTTTGTTAAAATTTTTTTTTGTGCATACTTTTAGCTTTTATAGACAATTTTTACCCTTTTATTATATTTTTCAGGTAGTATATAGAGCACATTTCTCAGCAATTACCGAAAAAGATATTAAGGCAGCAATGCAAAATCTTGGTAAACCGAATGAAAATGAAGCTAGAAGTGTTGATGCAAGACAAGAGCTTGATCTTAGAATTGGATGTGCTTTTACACGTTATCAAACTAAGTTTTTTCAGGTAATATGAAAAAACAATTTATGCTCTCTTAAAGGATTGACTTCTTATTATTCTGTAACAATCTATAATTTAATATAAATTGTTTTTGTTTCAAATTGTATTGTTATTAATGTATATGTACTTGAAAGATAGATTTCAATATAATGAAGTTATCTGCCTGTTTATTGCTTAACTGTATTATATGATACTATCAGTTACTAAATTAAAAAGTCTTGAGTTTTAAATAATATTGAAAATGAAAATAAACTTAAGAGGTCTATTCAAAAATAATTGTCCATTTTTTTTTTTTTCTTTAAATGTATTTGGATATGTGTAGTAAAATTTGGCTGAGACTAGTATAATTTAGTCTAAAATTTGTAACCGTATTTTGGTATGAACTGTAATTTGTTTTGTTTGCATTTATGTAAAAGTTGGTGTTGGAGAGGATGTGTAACAGGTATTATTTTGGAAGGAAGGGGAATTTACTGATCTATAAGGCAATTGTTGTCTGGTTGTCTTCAATCAATCAGTTATATATAGATTTATACCCCTTGTCACTACAACAGTGTAGTTTGTTCCCTCACCTGCATCTAAAATATCCTTTCCAATGTGCGTGAAAACTATACTTTCAAAAATTAGACTAACTGTATGTACTCATCTGATATTAGGAATTAGAAATAATTTGGGATTAGCAGTGGTTGCATATTACAATGCAACCATATCAGATGATATAAATATCCTCAGAGAGGTCTTAAAAGCTCTCTGTGCCAAAGCTGCTTTTGATAGAACAAATAGAGATTCATTTTAATCTTGTACAGAAGGTGTTGGAGTATGCAGTAATTCCTTAAGACTGATAACTGATGTTATAACCCATAAATCAAACGTTAGTCTTTACTGTTAAAGTGACAATCAATTCAATTGCTAAAGAAAGAAAGACAAGTGAGAATTATGTGAAATTGTGATGGTTTTTTCATTGCAATTTGAACTTTTCAATTGGCAACTTGGAGTTGTGCATTATAAATATATCCAAGAAGAATATGCACAAAGTTTAACAAACGGTAATATCTAAAGATTCTTCAAGAAACCAGTTCTGTGAGAATCCCATAGTGGGATTTTCAAGACACAGTAACTCATCATCATGTTTAATCAAAAATTTCTTTGTTAAGCACAGAATCAGTCAAGCTGGCCATGCTCCCAATTCATTAAACATAGCTTCTTATGATTTTATAATTCTTCCCCAAGATTTTGATTTAATGGCTGGGAATTGTAGTCGCTGTTTAAAAGAGGAGTATGAAAAATGTTTTCAGTAATGTAAAGAATGCTGAATTAAATGTGTGGAGTCAAAAGAGGGACTATTTTTAAGACAATTAGGACTGTATTGGCCGGCCTCCGTGGCTGAGTGGTAACATCTCGGCCTTTCATCCGGAAGTCCTGGGTTCAAATCCCGGTCAGGCACGGCATTTTTGAAGATATATCTTAACGGTGGTTCTGAAGGGACTATATTAAACTATTTTTTTTGTCATGACCTGCAATCGGATATTTTTTGAACAAATCTCACATGTACATTTAATTTTTATGTTTAATTGAATCAAATGTGTGTATGTGGTTATTACAGATAACTAAAACTAGAATACTTACAATGCTAGGAAAAATGACAATTCTTTTTGGGATATCATTAAATTATAATTAAAATAAAAAAAGTTAAATAATTACCAAACAATATCTTTGGATTTTTAATTTAGGCTGAACAGAGTTAGTTAGTCATACTTCATAAGATATGGGATATAGTTAACAACATTATAACTGGTTTGTCTAGCAATGGTCTAGCCATTGCTAGACAAACCAGATTGCTACATTATTATTTGGTACATTGTAATCTTTCTTACATCTTACTTTGAGGCAGTATAATCTTAATAAGCAGCATTTAAATTATTGGTGTTTCTCATATTTTTGCATTATGAACAGTTTTTATTTGTTAAAATATGATCACCGTTAGCAGTGCCTACTATTTAAATTAATTAGATGTTTAAATTTTATGGAAGTATTAGATTAATCGATAGGCTTTTTTTAATTCGCATCACTTATATAAATATCATCATTTCATGTTGATGTTATAGATTAATGTGATTAAATCAGTATTTTTTTTTTAATATGCATTTACAGGGTAAATATGGTGATTTAGATGCTTCATTAATCTCGTATGGACCTTGTCAAACACCAACTTTAGGATTTTGTGTACAGCGGCATGATGAAATTCAGACATTTAAACCAGAACTTTATTGGATTCTACAGGTATATTATTTGATTAACATTTTTTAATAATTTTGTTAATTTAAATGAGATTAAATAAAAGACTTATTTATATTGCTATAAATAAGTGTTGTATTTATAAATTTAAGACAAATACAAACGGGTAAGAAAGGATAAATAGAAGAATGCATTTGGGATCAGTATGGTAAACACTATTAAGTAGAAAACTATGTTACTTGTATTTGAGTAGAATGAATACTATATGAATGAATTTGTAATGTATTTGGACAATATGACTGTTGTGATCCTCTTTACCTCTAGATTAGCCATATAATATTTCATGTGTATATTTCTAAACAATTCATCTGAACATGACTGAACAATTTATTTGTATCATTGGCTATTTGATTATTTTAAAAAAAACCCAAAACAGAGGACAGTGAACATATTTTTTTCAAAGTGAGAAACCAAAATTGTTTTGAATGTACAAACTGTGGAACTTTATAAGTAGGGATTTTCAAAATAGGAACTGTTTCATTTCAGATATTTTTAAATGTGTAAATGAGATTATGAGAATCTTATCTCTTTTTTGTATCCTGATTTAAGGTTTTAGAGATATTAGGTCAGTCAAATGTAAACCTCTTGTTTTTGACTTTAATTTTTCTGGATAAAAATACAAAATGTATTTATTGCTTTTCTACATAGTATCCCTGAAGTTCTGTTTATTTTCCCCAGCTTGTGAATTCCTTCATTATAAAAGTTTTGAGGAAAATGCCACAAGCCAGTTGTGCATGAACTCATCTATGTTCTTTCAATGCCTCCATCAATGACTCAAACAAAAAGAAATCACAGGGGGATAAATTAAACTACTTGAAGGGATGTTGTGAGTTTTCCGTAGTAAATTTTTCCCAGTCTATGGCTGAAATGCTAATGTTTGAATGAATTCTGGCATTATTGTGTAGGAGAGTCATATCTATGATTGATTGTGCCTTTTTATTCTTATAGACAGATTTCATTTTTGTCAAGAACTGGCAGTAATATGCAATATGAACAGTAACAGTGTATGATGTTTATGGAGAAAATCGATGACTTAAAGACTTTTTCATTCCTAAAGATAAGTTGGTTGTTAGAAATTTTTCTGCTGACAAATACGGTTTTGCCTTACAGGACAAGGCTCTCCATTCTTATGCCACTATGAACTTGTTGATTTCTTGCAAATGTAGTGATGAACCCATGTCCCATCATGTGTGACTATTTGATGCGATAAATTATTTTCCTATCATCAAAAGTCGAATCAGAAGCCTATGGTAAAAATTTCCTGTTTGGCCTATTTCCAGTTAGTGAAAATCTTGAACCCACCTTGTCAAACTTTGCAGAACTCAAGAAGTTTTATAGTTATGAAATTGATTTTTTCATGATTGATACCCACTTCTGAAGCAATCTCATCAAATGTAAGATGTCTGTTGTCCTTTATTAAATCAGAGAGATTGATTGAATGTTGTTATCTGTAACACGTATCCCTTATATGTCTATTGTGACTTGTTCTCTACAGCTTCACACACTCTTTTAAGTTTGCTCTCCTGGTTTTAGACTTTGTATGTGATTTCTATCATTCAACTGGGCATGCAGTCTAGTCAGAATTTTAGAGAGTTTAAGCCCTCATTCATGAGAAACTTCATGATAATATGTTTCATGATGATGAAACCTCTTGCACTTGACATAACCCTACTAAACAGAGAAATGCAAATGCTGAGGAGGTTGGCCTCCCTCTCCACATGTTTTTTGTCGATATCCCTTCACACCAGTCCATTCAAATTTATAAGAAAGCTGTGAAAATAAAGGTTTGGTTTATATTTGACTGATTTTGTATTACAATACTACTGGAATAGTAAATGTCTCCTTAAATTACGTATTTAAGGAGATAATTTACTGCCCTTCTTGAATAACAATTTTATTTTTCTCATAACAGTAACAAAAAGTAATAATATCTTAACTGTTTATTCATATGAATATTTTTTATATATTATTATTATTATATTTATATGAATATTTATTTGGTTATTCATATGATTAATAATTTTTAGTTTGCAGACTATTTCATTGTATTGTGAAAGACTGGTAAGATACTTATCCCTCAGACATCCCAACCCCCGTAGGGGAAGACACCCACCAAGTGACGATTCCGGTCGCCAC
>JAAAKQ030278520.1:0-15332 GCA_010016005.3 Zanna intricata | reverse complement strand
AAATTTATTAGTATTTTATCGCAATTGGTAAAATTATGTAATGTAATTGTTTTTATTTTATGTATATATATATATATTATATATATATATAAAATATACAGGTGTCCTAGGAGGATTCTGCTAAATTTCATAGCCATATTTCTCTTATTACACTAATTAAAAAAGTTTGTATAACTATGGATCCAAAAATTCTCAGCAAGAAAATATGTATTCTTTACCGCAAAACAATACTTACCAGTGTGGAAAATACTCATTACAGTTTTAAACCAAATGATCAGCCTTCTGTTATTGGATAAAATCCAATTTGTAAATCCAATTATTGTAAATCATATTGTTTAGCTCATCTCACATAAATGTTGCTTCATCTGTTAATGATATCAGCGATGGAAGCTCCTTGTTTTGCAATAACCATTGATAATAATTTAGCTGCAGATTGCAATCACCTTATTCAAGATATTGAATTGATTAAGGATAATATGGATAGAGACTTTTATTGTATAATATTTGCTGTACACTATTATTAGTGTATATTATTAGTGTATTTATATGTTTATTAGTGTTGAAATACTTTTCTTTGTTATAGAATCTACGATATGTTTCAACTGCCAAAACATGATATTTTTTATAAAGCTGCTGAACAGTTGGCATTAGCTGATAGAGTTAATGATATTCAAGAGTTGTGTAAAAATGTTCGTGAAGATACTAAGTTTTGTGACAATATTTTATTAACAGCTGTGAAAAAGAAACCACAAAATTCCGATTTATTAATTGGTTGTATTCATGATTTATCTTCCAAGGTAAATATCTAATATCTCTTAATTTTCTCTATAAATATAATAAATTTTAATAGACTAAAGTTACCCATAAATATGTAAATCTATTGAATGTATAAAATTTGCTAATACATGAAACTATTTTTTTCATATTTATATTTAAGTCTTAATTTTAAGTTATAGTAAATTGTTACCACATAAAGTGTATTTTAAGTAAGTAATGTTAATTACTTACATTATGAGTGGTGTGTGTTATTGCTTTAAATTTTTTCTTCAGCAAGATCTTGTGGAGCATTCTTACCGACACATTGTTAAAACATGAAATTTATTTATGTACTTTGAACAGTATATAGTAGTGGACATTTTTGTAATTTTTTCAGATTTACGCGTTTTTAAACATGAAGCAATCCAACAATAAAGAGAAAAAATTACTACAAGAATCATGAAAGATCTAACTTTCAGAAAATATTGAAAAATCATAGGGATTTATTTTAAAGTTTATAACTAGTTTTATAAAGGGTAACAATAAAAAAAATAATGTTATTTCTAAGGTATATAATTTTTCTTTTACAGATACAAGCGTTTATTGACTGTGGTTTCTTAAAGGCTGCTTATTTACTAGCTTCTAAACATAATAGATTAGAAGATGTTCATAAAATCATGATAGCTGCTGATTTGATTAATCAGCCATTAGTTTATAAGATTTGCGTTAAACGATTACTTGCTGAAGGATTACTACCATCATCATCTTCATCCTCAACTTAAATTTAATACATATTGGTAAAATAACTGCTGTGATATTACTATTATTAATGTAGTTTAAATAGTCTGTCTAGAAAAAAAAGTTTGGTAACATAAGTAGATACCAAAACTATGTTTACCATATTTGCTTGAAATTTCTACCTTCATTTTTAATTTAATACTAAGAATCCATTCAAAGTTTCATTATTTTAATTGGCAATCATTTATTTATTGTAATGGGCGATCAGTAATTTTTATTTTTATTGAAGTTTGTTTTATTCTAGAAGTGATTTTTTTAATCAATTTTTTTAGTACTGGTTAAAAAAATTTGTGTTGGGGCATAAATATGCATATTATATTAAAGGAAAAGAATAAATATAAATATTTATATACAGTTTTATGTTATTTAGGATCATAAGTCATAGCATCAAGAATTGATATACATTATAATTACTTATATAATTCAAGCATGACTGTATATTTATTCATTTACTTATGATCCTTTCTTTTTTCTGTTTAGCCTCCGGAACTACCGTAAGATATTACATCATCCTCATTCATCCTCTGAAGTAATACCTTACAGTAGTTCCATAGGCTAAACAGAAAAAAGAAACAATCATAAGTAAATGAATAAATATACAGTCATGCTTGAATTCATTATAATTACTTATATCAATTCTTGATGCTATACCTGGAAGGATTGTCTAAAATCCAGGCTGTGTCTATGATTCAGAATAGTTTTATTGAAACGTAAGAATAATAAAATGCAGTGTAATACATAAATTAAATGCTTTGTGTATCATCCACTAACTAATGTTCACTTTCTGAATAAACAGAAAACAAAAACCTTTTAAAGATTAATCACCAACAAGATAATCAAATTTAGAGTCAAAAGAATGTACAATTAATTAAATTTTTCATAAACTGGGCCCCATTTAGCCAGAATTCTACCTCCCTTGTTAAATTTTCAGTTTTAATTTGAACATTTTAAAGCAGGAAATATATGTTTAATAAAAAAAGCAAAGTTGGTAATCTGTAAAAATTTGCTGTTTTTTTGATTAGTAAGCCAGATGTTTTTTGGAATACAATTCACAAATTCTTTTTCTATATCATTACTATACCAGTTTTAATTTTAATAAGGTTGCTTATCGAGTGGTTCAGTGTTTTAACAATATTGTACTGTAAAATTAAACTTTATGTAAATATCCTTGTTTAATGTCTGTTTTAATAATTTAAATATTTGTCTGTTGTCCTTTTTTTAAATACAATCAATTATGTGCTAGTGTATGGAAAGTGTATTGTATCCAGTGAGTCTATTGTATTAAACATTTTAGGAAAATGTGTTAAAATTGAGAAAATTGAAATTTTATTTACCTCAATTTAAAACTAATAATTACACAGCATGATATATGTGATAAATATCAATTATTATTAATTATAATAAAATATCAATTTTTAAAACTAAGTATAATCTAAAAGAAGATTTTTTTTATTTCTTTATTAAAAGATACAATAATGTTTAATTTCTTGATGTCCATATTATTTATTATTTTTTTCTAAAATAAGTTATTTTGGTATTTTCTTAATTGTAGGTTTTCATGCATTATGAATTTTAATATTTATTTTTGATATGTTTTAGCCTCTGAAGTAAATAGTTAATCATTTCTTCTTTTTTTTTTTAATTTTTTAAGATAAAAATAGAATATTCTTTACAAATGAAGAGTTTTTGAATTTTTTTCTGTTAAAATATATATTGCAGTAAAATATGTCATACAACACTGTACTATTGATTGTTTATCAATAAACTTACTCTCAGTGCCTTTACTTTTCAGTCTAAATCAGACTTTATTAGTATTAATGGAAGTGTAAAGTATGTGAACAGATGTTTATAAATATTTAATTACTTTGTAGGAAGCATTTAATTGTGTGATAATATAAATTAATTGATCTAGTCAAAATGATAAATTAAGTAATATAGCAAGGCGATTTGTTATTAGATGTGTTTCATGATGCTATTGACATCCAGTATGTACAGTGAGTTGTATTGGCAGCAGAAGGGCATCTAGTTGTAAAAATATTTCCTCCTGATTGAGAAAATTTTGCTGTTTATTTTTTGTTAAATAAATAAATCATTTCTATCTAAACATTTATGAAAAGCTGATCTAAAGTCTAAAAAAAGAAAAAAGATAAGGACCATGCTTAAAAAAGTAGAAGGCTTTTTTTAATATTACTTCAAACATTTAAAATTTTAGTTATTGTCATTATCATATTTTTTATCTTTGTTTTCATTTTAATAATGTATTGCAATCATTTAAAACTTGTATTCTTGATAATTGGTGCTTTATAAATGTACAATATTCACCAAGTAACAGCAAGCTTGGAATGGCGACGATTACTACCCAACATATTATGCATCATGTTTTTGCTACTAACAGATGACTAATCATGGTGTGCCAAGGTTTCAGAGAACAATAGTACACCAGTGATCTGCAGACTGATCATCCAAGCTTGCCATTATGTGACGGCTACTGTATATGTTTGTTTGACTAATGAGCTTTGAGAGAATGTTAAACTCTTTTGAATGAATAAATAAAAAATCTCAATTTAAGTTACATAGTTTTAAAAGTTATTTAGCTTCATTATATTAAAGTTATATGCTTAAAACAAATTACTATTTGATATCAGTGACGCTGATTTGTGGCTTTTCAAAAACTGGATTTTATGTTTAAACATACAATAGAGTATGGTGCAAAATGAGAGAAATGTTTATTTTGGATGTTCTGAGTTTTCCAACTCTTAGCATCAGAATTGTGGAAGAAATAGATATGATCTAAGATATTGTTAAAAAATCCACTTGTCACATTATTCTGTTGATTGTTCAAGATTGAGCAACAAATTTCTAGTGAAATTGAAGAATATCCTTACAGTATGTTGATGTTTTTATCATGAAGTCTTGCAACATAATTGTACTTCAGTTACAAAAATGTTTGATTTGCATAAGACATAAGTGAAGGTCAAGAGAGATCAGATATGAATAGCCAGGTTATTCAAGGACATGAAAAACTTTGAAAATATTCTAAAGATCAATGAAATTGTGGGAAATTATCAATTTTTCATTTTTCCACCAATTTCTTTACATTGTTAAATATTAATAAATATATGAAAGATTTTTGTTGAAGATGAAAATGAGGAGTCTACGTGAAAATTTTTTTTTAACTATTATACTTATTCCAATAACAATAACATCCTAAAGACATAATTTTTTTTTTAAGATCAGACATTTAAATTTTTACAATTTCATTTGAAAGCATTCTGATGGAGCTGTATTTGCTAAAAAAGAAAGTATATTTAAATAAAGTAAATATTAATATACATAGCCACAAATCTTATATGTTATTCATCATTTTGTAATTTATTATTTTCTAGATGATAAGTAGTAGTTTTAACAAAGATCAGTTTTTTAATCTGTGGCCAATCTAAGCTTTAATTTGAAGGAAATGTGCAATTTGTTCTCAACAACATTATTTATTTGTGTAGATATTTAAATTCAGTTACTGACATTAATTGTGGAATAAAGTTTTGAAATGTATGTTGTTAGTGGATGCCATAAATTTAATCCATTTTTGCTATTTTTATATCAAGCTAAACAAAAATAGTATTACTTTTAGGATTTTTAGTGAAATTTTTAACTGGTAAAATTGTTTTTCTTAAAAAGTAACTAACAGTATTTTCTCAAATATATGTAACTAATAAGTTCTCATGCAATAAATTATAACATTTTGTAAAAAAAAAAAAAATGTGGACCTGTTTAATAAAATACAACTTAAGATAACATTTTAAATATAAATGCACCTTTTTTTTAATAAAAGGCTTGATTTTACAACATTATATATACCTAATTGTTATTTTATCTTGATATATATTTTATATTTGTTGTTTTTTAAAATAAATGTTTAATTATTTTAAGTATATTTATATTTTTACATTAGGTATAAGAAAAAATACACATCATATATATTTTTTTCTATTATTGTATTTCTATTCTAATATTTCTTATATCACATGAAATTAATAAAGTTTACATTAAAATAAACATTTTATTGTACGTTTGTTTTGCAGTTTATAATTTTCATTCTAAGCTTCAGTAAAGATTTTACTCATTTTTACCCTCAGTCACTGTATTTATATGGTATATTTTTTTCATACAGTAGTTAAATTTATATTAATAGTTTTTTGTGAGTATACTTTTTTGTAAACTGTGGTGGTTTGTGAAAAGGATATTTCCTTTTTCTTCTTGTATTCGCTAACTTAGAATTACAAGAAATATCTGTATCGTTTTTTTTTTTTTTTTTTTACTTCCGTTCTTTCCCGATATTTCTTCATTTTCTCTGTTTTCTCTATTCACTCTATCTATAGTCATATTTCTTTTTTCTAGTTTTCCTGGAAACCTCTGTTTTTTAAATATTATTTTTAAACGTAAGATTATTTCTTCTGTGATATTAGTTCTCTCATATCCTTTAAAGCATCATTAAACCAAATGTTAAATTTTTAAGAAGTTCTTTAAAATTTTCTTATATTGTTCTTTAGAATATTTTCTTTTGGCTGACTCTTCTTCCATGATCTTTTAGCATTTTTTAAAACTTAGATGTAAATAAATTTTTAAATATATTGTAATCTACTTCTTTTTTTGTGGAACAACACTTTTTCTATGCAGTTACTCTGTATTATGCTGCTCCATCACATTTTCCGTTCCACCACCTATGTTTAATCATTCTTTTAGGCAAACTGCTACTTTAGCAATTTTCAGAATGTTAAGGTTTTCCAATTTTCTAATTAAACCGGATGGTTTATTTTGAAATATCTCTGTTTGATTTTAATTTTTCTGTGTCAGTTTTAAGAATTTTGTTTTTAAACACTTTGTATTTAAAAAGAAAGAAGTTTTATTTCTGGATAGATAATCATCCATTTCTATGTTACAATTATTTCCAAACTTTACCTTTCAAATTTCTTTCATATTTGCTTCTGAAGTTGCGGTATGGTCTATTTGATACTCATGTAAGAGATGATTAGGAGACTTCCACATTTCTTGTTTCCTGGGAAGTTTTTTAAAATAAGTAGAAATTAGTTTCAAACTGAAAACTTTGTATAAATTAGTCTTTCCCCATTTGTATTCATTCTATTATAAGCAGGATAATTTTGAACTATCTTTAAATAAGCTTTTTTCTTTACCTACGTGGACATCCAAATCTCCCAATAAGATTTTAATATTTTTGGACAGGATTTTTTAAATTTCCTCTTCTACTTGCCCCGAAAAGTTTTCTAACTTTTCTTAATCTTTTTTATTATCATTGATTATCAAAGCATGGCAGTTAATTAAGGTATAATAGATATTTGCACATTTTAAAGTTAAAAAAAAAAAACAATATTTCAGATAGTGAATTAAAATAATCTTATTTAACAACATTAGGACAGTTTTTCATAATTCTATTACCATTCTATTTTCCTTTAAAAACTGTATAATTATCTGACAAAAATATTTTCATCTGTAAATGAAAGGGTTTTCAAGAGACTGTGGTTTTTCTCGGTTGCATGTTGATTAGTGTTCTCCAGAATCTTTAGGCCCAATTATACTACTTCTTATAATGGAGGATTCCTCCACAGAGTAGTTCCATCCAAAGAAATTTTCATCATGCTCAAGATATTAAATTAAATTGTGGAGAAGAAATAAATTTTTTTTAGAGATAAAACTAAAATTTTAGCCCTAGAGTATGAAATTTAGCAGTCCATAACACAGCAGACAGATGCTTTACCAGAGGTCATCTCCTAGACCCTCAATATCTGTTTAAACATTTTAGTCATCAATAAGGCCTGTATCAGAATTGCACTGATGGAAATGTCTTTCAAGACATTTGTATGGTTGAGGTTATTTCTTACCTCATAAATTGTTTGCAACATCACAATTTTTGACCTACCAAACCAAAGCATTAAAAATTACCTATAAATTAATCCATGAACATATCAAGCTACAACCAGCCGCAATGCACCTACTCTGGTGGAAAAACGCCCAAACAGGTCCCTAGCCACCCCATGCTACTATTCTACACTAAACACCCTCTGCATTCCTTTTGATTGCCAAAAAGTTTAAAAATCATTCAACAATGGACCACTCATTTCTTAACATTCCAGTTAGTCTGCAGATCCAGACACGAATCAGTACCCTTAAACCCTCTGACCACCTCTGCATGCCTAAATTAATATTTTGAGCAGACGTACAGCGTATGATATGCATCATCTGATAATAAGCATTGAACACAATGACCTGAGTCAGTCAAGCCAAATCAAGCCAGCTATCCTGAAATGCACCATGCCCTTGAAAGGAACTGAGTGATATGCTATTCCAGGGAGATCCATGAGCCAACTCCCAACGTCCTTATGACTGGAAACAGACCATGCATATATCACCCTGCCGCCTCATCCCACTTTACCTGCCAAATACCAAAACCTTCCTCTTCTATGTCCTGAATACACTGAGCAGTCAGTTCAACTGACTTCTCTGCAACATAATGTAACTGACAGCTCTGCATATAATATAGTTGATGAAGAAGTAATAGAAATTTGACAAAATCAAAAAAAGTATAATAAGCACTTTAAGATAAATTTTAATGTTTGATTTATTTATTTTGTCTTTGAAAAGTTAATTTATTTAGTACTTTTTGAAAATTGATTTAATTTATTATTTGATTTGATTGAATTAACAATTTTCCCTGTAATTTGTTACATATGTTTTTCAGTTTACTTTTATTTCAGTCCGATAGTTTAAATTTACATAATCTTAAATAGAATTGTTCAGTTTTATAATATTTTATTATAGTTATATTTTAATAAAAAAAGATAATTAAAATACATATTTTGTTTTTCAATTCAATCTTGGGCTAAATTTTTCACTTGATGTTTTGTTATTTCATAATTAAATATATATTGTAGGCATATGTATAATATTTAAACGTAAATATAAAATGACATTTACTTTATCTACCTTAACGCTTGCATTTTAAGTTAAAGAAAATGGATATTAATCCGAATTCTAATTCCTCTTTCTAGTGAAAACTGGTCAGATAACTTCTTAAATACATGTATAAACACAATTTGTCATTTAATATTAATTACTTGAGAAGATTTTAATTTTTTCCTGATAGTTTAAACAAGAACATTCACATTAAATGTGTATATTCTTATCTCATAACATGAATGAAATTAGATGTACAGACAGATCATAATGTGGAATTAAAATAAAAGACTAAACCAATAACCTTAAAGTTATTTAAAAAATTGAAGGAATAAAGAAACTGGGCATTAATAACAAATTTTTTTTTTTCATTATAGTTGCTTATTAATTGAATATCATAGTAATATATGTATATTACTAACTTGTTTAAACTTATTATTTCACATATTTGAAAGTATCTGAGATATCTGATTTAGTGTAATTTAGCTGGTTTTGTACAAACAGCTGTTTTATATCCTAGATTTGACAAACCGGGATGTATTTTCAACTATGTGTTTTAGTAATAAAATAAAGTGATCTTTAAGAATTCTGGTTATTATTTAACGTAATATTAAAGCTAGAAGTAGTGGAATTGTTTAATTTATAAACGCAAAGTGTTAATTACAACCTAACAAAAAATTGATCAGGAGATAGTATCGTGCACTGATAAAATTAAAATTCAACCTTGTTTATTGACATTGTAGTAAGTGAAGAAGTGCTCAAAACAGTTACATCACCCAGATTTGTATTTTTAAAATAACATATAAGTATGGTCATTTTACTTTGGAGTTGCCGCTCAGTTTTTTTATTTTATGATGTTTCTCCTGGACTTGTAATTATTAATTATTTTCATTATTGCTATGCTAAAGTGTACATCCTACTATCTAACCATCACAGTTATTTTTCTGAACTATGTTTTGTAATTAATAAATATTTTATGATTATTATTTATATTTAGGTAGATATTTTTTTTATTACTGATTAGTAACTCAATAATTTTATTATGTTATAAGTTATGTTAATGATTATATTTACATTAAAATTATAGTGTTGTTTAATGTATTGTGTTATAAATTTAACTGTAACTTAATTTCTTTTTTCAACTACTAAAACTTATTTTTTTTACAGTTTTTCAACTATAATTTTTTGTTGGGTATTTCTAAAAATAATGAAGTACCTACTTAAAATTTTACTTTATTAATAGTTAAATAACAATTTACTTGCAGTTTAGTTACAATTTTATTAAAGCTCTTTTGTTTATTTATGCTAAATTATATATTTAAATTTAGTTTTGAACTTTTTATTTTTTTGTTTTAATTATTTTATGGTACATTCACCAATCTTTTTTTTTTCATTATTACTTTTAAACTAAATTCCTGAAAATGTTGATTTTGTTTAATCAGTTAATTAATATTAAAAAAAAAAAAAAAAAGATGACATGTTTATAAATCAGTATTAAGCATTTAATAACAGTAAATTTATTTTTATTTATACTGAAAGCAGAAAATTATTATGTTAATTAATATTGATTTTATTATGAATAATATCACAAAACATGTGATTCTATACATAACAGAAAAAGTAGACCATACAGTTGATCGATCTTCATCACTATTGTATTCTTCATATTCAGTCTGTGTAACAATGATCTAATATTTATCATCACATAGGTTTTATTGGGTTATAGATTACAGTACTTTTCTGGAATAATTCTCAATCATACCAGACAAGGCAATTAATAGATATGACATCCTACTTATTACTTATTACCTTTGTTGTATCTTTATGTGCAGAGGTTAAATAGACCAAGCTTAATTTTTTTTTCAAGTTTTTTTTTGAGGTTTAAAGTGATTTAATAAATTAGTAGTACAATCTCAGACACTCCAAGTTTACACCAAGAAATAATCTGCAAGAATACTGATTAGAGTATGCTAGTAAATCGATAAATTATCTTACCTTCATTTATAAATATTTTCTTTTCATTAACTGTATACATTTTATATTCCATTTAATAATTTTTATAAATTTAATTATGTTTGCTGTTTTGTGTGTGTGTGTGTGTGTGTGTGTGTGTGTGTGTGCACCACACACACATACACACATTCATGCCTGTGTGAATATAAAAATAAGTTCAGAGTTTAATGATATAGGTTTTCTATTAAAGTATTACACAATTGTAAATATTATTCATAAAAGTAATTAAATATAAACAAAATATTTTAATTTCTGCACTTTAATGATCTACTCATATATAAAAACTGGGAATTTTTGTTTGATTGTGGTAAGATTTTTAAACTGGGATGGAATCCTTTTTATATCTATTTTATTTTGATGTTAGTTTACTGAAACCAAAGAAATAATGAAACATCTTTATTAATTTAATTAATCTTTGTTATTTTTAATCTTTTAAGTTAACATTTTGTTCGTTAAAAATGTATGAAACATGAAAAAGTTATCATTGAATTTTGTAACATCTCAGGAACTTAGTTGCTCATTAATTTAATGTTAATGAAGTTAAAATGTCTAAATTACTTTTGTATACATATATAATAAACAAACTTGTTTATTAATATTATATTTGTTATTTTTAATATATTTTATACTGTTAACATAATTAATACATGTTATTTTTATTAAAGTTGTACTTTAAAAAAAGAAGAAAATAAATCATTTTTAACCATATTGTATTTATTTTTATCTTTACTATCTACAGCAAAAAAGGAAATAATTCATTTTATTATATGAGATACAAAAATAACATAAGGCTTTTCAGGAAAAAAGAAAACAATTACATACAAAAATAAGGAATAACATAGTAAGAAATGTGAATGGAATACAGAAAGTTAATAATCCACTTTATAAAAACTGCTTGTAATAAATAACTTGGTTGTAACAGATTACTGAACTGAAGATTTAAAATGAAATACCATTACAAAACAAACTGAATTTTGACGGAATTAAAAACAACTGTAATTTTGAAATAAGTAAGCATTAAGTACATAAATGTTTTGCAAGTCCAAGTCATTTGTTAATAATGTTTTTGCTGTATTAATAGAGTTCCAAGAAAATGAGAATTTTCGTTGGAAATCCATATGGCCTTTATTAATTTTAAAAAGAAAGTTATTGATAAGATTGATAGAAATTTAAATTGTAGAATATGAAAAAAACCATGCATTCCTTTATATTTTATTTTATACTTAAAAATTTGCATTATTGCACTGTCATTAGGGACAATTGGATACTGGAAGAAATATTTTACCTACCAAATTGGCCTAAACAAGGCTGTTCATTTTCACAATTCTATTTCTAAATAATTCCTATTTCTTTTATTCCTAAATGATTCTCTTAATGTTTAGTAAAGACAAGTACTACTGTTTGATACACAGCTTATTAGTAACTTTTATTTATTATTTTCAGTTAACATGATCTTTTCCATTGAGAGTGAAGATGGATTACAATAGAGTATTTTTAAGTTAGATGATTATTGTAACTATTAAGATGTAAGGAAAACTAAGATACAGGTTTTAAAGGGGCAGATCCTATAAAATCAGTGTTATTATACTTGACCAAGAGATTATTTGCTATTAGATGAAGGTAAGAGAGAAAGGAAAAAACAGTAGAATGTCAAGATAGGTCTCTAATCTAAGAAAATACTGATAATAAACTGAATTTAGTTTGAGATGGTGTAAGAAACATACATTGAACTTGAACACCTAATCATTCAACAAATTTAAGAGTTATGGATGACATTTAACAAAAGCAGTACACCTGAATAAAGAATTAAATCATATATATCTCACTAAGGCTTGATAGAATTAAAAACATACAAATATAATTGAATTGTTAGTCTGTTTCTTAGAAAGCAATGCTACTACACCAAACAATTCCACTTTTAAACAAACACAATACATCAAAATATGTTTTCTGAAAGGTCAACTTGCACCTGCTTCAGATAACAGCAAAATTTGTTTTATGCCTTTCCAGTTTCTATTAACTTACAGTACTAGGTAACATATTATTTCATAATGGTCACACCACCAATTTATCAGCCAGAGAACTAGTAAATATGGGTATTTTCTGTAATACAAAGCTGATGTGAACCATTTCTTATTTGCAAAATTTTGACTTTCAGCAAAGAAAAAATTTTGTTACATTATAAATTTTCATTGAAAATACTCATTTTATAACAGACCATATTTATTGATATATATATATATATATTTGTGATATTTAATTTATATTCAATTAATTTTAATTCTTATGGTCAGCTTTTCTGTTTTATTTCTTTACAGATCAGTTTCAGAATAATTCTTTGTTTCTAAAATAGAACTACTGTTATCACATTTTAAGAGCAGGCTTTTGACTGTGGAAGTGATATGAATATGATTCATATCTAATTTGTTAGATATGAGTTTTAAACTTATTGATAAGTTTAAAATGCTTGTGAAAAGTCAGTGATTTGCATTTTATATTAATAATTCTATGATAGTAACAAGTAGTTTATTGATGTGTACATACAGGATGAAGAATAATAATCTGTACTTAAATTGCAACTTGAGTCATTTCAGCTTATTAAACAGAATGATAAAAAAAAATGTTAACAGATTTAAGTTATAATGGTTTAATAAATAAATAATATGATTTATGTTATATTTCTTAAAAAATAAACTATTAATCATGCTTCTAATTTATTTATTGAACTATTATATTAAATTGCCAAAATTAAAATAAAAATAGATAAGAATCCTGTAAGGCTAAAGTCCTAGGTAACTGGACTTTAAACAAACTGAATTAAGAAATACATATCCAGATAACGATATCAAAATAAAGAATTTAATGATTATAATCAAACACACAGTAAGAATTAATAAAAAACATAAGTTTAATAATGTTTTAAAAACTATCAGAAAACAAAACTATATATTTCTAGAATACTATAAAAGTAACTGTAATGAACAGTGGAGAATAGCAGATAAAGTAATAGATATATAAACAAATAGAAAATTTAAGAAATGTGTCCCAAAATTGTATCAGTTATCTTTTACAATGTTATCTATGCAATACAGTTTATGTTGGGCTGGTGCTTATGAAAAGCAATTATGCCTTATTATCACTATTCAGACTTTGAGAATAGTTTACACTTCACAATTGCAATATTAAATTTCCCTATTCAAGTCTTTAAGTATACTGCCACTAAGGCAACTATGTTTCCTTTTGTTTAATACTTAATTATCTATATTTTCTTAAGTTTATTTCATACTGTTTGCAGGAATAACAAGTATAACTATAAATTAAGAAATTATACTGTTATTGAAATTCCCAACCAACAGAGAACACTTAAAGTAGTATCGAACACAACCACCAAATCAATATAAGTGATAGTGAAATATATAAACTAAACTTGACATTCTATTTCATTGTTCAAATGAGATTCAGTTTTAAGATACAATGAACCTTTATAACCCCTCCACACTAATATGAGAGGCATTTTCTTACAACTTCACATTCACAAATTTTCCAAAACTGTTGAACAATCTTGTCATTATACCAAAAAAGGACCATATATTGGCTTGCTTGAAGATTATGAAATAAACATAAAAAAACACACAACAATCCTAAACTAAGTGGAGATGCAATACAAATCATATTTATTTTTCAACCATGTTCTTAACATGTGTATACCAAACTAAAAAAGAAAAAAAAAAATTGCCAGAAGTAACATCAAGTGGTGCCAGTATGAAAACAGCAAAACTACTGAGGATGTTGCTAACTTGAGTGAAAACATTTTGAACTAAGTTTATGTAAACATTTTTCATTGTACTATTTAATTCAGTAGGTTATTTCAGAAGTTCAAATTTCAAATTAATTTTATTACTAACCATCATGGACAAGAACATAACATAATAAACTAGTGTTGGTATTATTATTTCATTAATAAAATATTATCTTGATGCACTTTTAGTTAATATTTTGAAAATTTTAAATTAACTATGACACTGTAAAAGAAAAAAAATAAACTGCATAGCAATCATTTTATTTTTTTTTGTTTTTGTCACACAGGACAAGAGTAGGAAGTACAGCAAAATTAACATTCTCTTAGCATTTATTAATTTCTATTAAATGTTATGGAAAGGTGTTGCCACAAATTTTTACTGTAGTCAGAATATCTGGAAAGTTTCCCCTTAGTAAAGAATTAGAAAATATCTTTTACTGATGTTAAGATTTTTGAAGATATAATAACTGGCCTTAACATATTTAGTCTCAAATTTATTTTCCAAGAAGATTCAAAATGGTTTGAAACAGATACTCTGCAAGAATATATGATACAATTTACATACTACTAGCTTCTAATACCCATTAGGGCAAAACTGTTTATTTTTACTTTTCTTTGTGTGTTCATTTTACAGCGAGCGAGTACAATTTAGCAATTTTATAGTTCGTTTAGTTTATTTTTTGAGTTTAAATCAGTTGCTCTATTCATGGAAATTAATTTCAATAACATATATAGTAGTTTGATTGCATTTAGTGTTATTATAATGGAAAAAATTAATGTTGTACTATCATGTTGTATTATTATAATTATACAATGTAAATATTAGACCCATGCTGTGTTTGAGTTGTGATGGTAGTATTTGCTATAAATTAAAAAATATGTTAAAACATCCGTAATTAAACACGAAACTAGGAATTCATTATTTCGCCGGCCTCCGTGGCCGAGTGGTAGCGTCTCGGCTTTTCATCCGGAGGTCCCGGGTTCGAATCCCGGTCAGGCA
>JAAAKQ030278509.1:0-10494 GCA_010016005.3 Zanna intricata | reverse complement strand
TTAATTCACATTCATACACATCATCCTCTGAAGTAATACCTTACGGTAGTTCCGGAGGCTAAACAGTCAAAGAAAGGACTAAATTTAATACAACTGGAAATCTGTAAACAAAATAAGAAAAATTCGGTATTAATGCCCGTACTCAGCAAATACAAATTTTAATAATAATAATATTATTTCGACTTTTTTATGTTTTACGTCCCCCACTTTTTTCTCATTTTTTTTACATAAGAATTATTTAATATAGCATGTTTTATAATAATTAATGAATAAAAAATTAGTGAAAACACTAACATGCTGTTTTATATAGACCATTTTAAATATATTAATATATTTTACATATTAGTCAAAGTTAGCGAGCGAAGGTTAATATCAAATGAAGCATATTTATAAGCAGAAATTCTTATATATTTAATATATAAAATACGTTACTATGGAGGAATATTTAAAATGACCAGTATAAAACTGCATATTAATGTGTTTTCTCTAATGTTTTATTTATCAATTACTATAAAACATTCTATATAAAGAAATTTTTATGTGAAAAAATGGGAAAAAGGTGGGGGGGGGAAATAAAACGAAAAAGTACCATAATTTAAATAAAATTTATTATTTATAACTTAATAATAAAAAGAAATAATAATGCTTAATATACAATACATGAACAGCTCTAAGACGCTTGCAACCGCTGTACTTGTAAGACATGTTTAGAAGCCTTTAGTTTAGTTCATATTTTTTCCGTATAAAATATTAACTTGGTTGCAGTGTTCTTTAGGAATTGTATGTAATACTGTAAAAGATGTTCTAGACCCGTGTTCTCAACGGCTGTGCCGCGAGATCGGGTTTGTGTGCCACGAAACGTCTGACTGACACTTTGTGATTATTTTGGAAAATTTTTTTTAAAAATATTTTTAAAAAATATTTAAATAAATATTAAATATTAATATTTTAATATTAAATATTTAAATATTTTTAAAAAATATTCTTTAAATTGTAACACATTCAATGTGAAATTTGATCTTGTCGTTTCTTACACAAAAGTTTAATGCGGGGTTCGGCCCCGCATTTCGTCGAAATCGGAAACTTCCAGTGCTGCCAAGTCAGCATACGCGCTGTTTTCAAAACGTGCGATGTGCCGCGGAAAATTGTAATATATGAAAGTGTGCCGCGAACAAAAAAAGGTTGAGAACCACTATTCTAGACGTTGACTATTGGCATATTCTGTAGTATATGCCTCCATTTCTAAAAGTTTGGAATATAATTAGAAACTACAGTTTATGTAATTATGTTTCTGGCAGTATATTAATAAACAGTACTATTATATATTTTGATTAAAAATCAATACTGGACTGGATAGACAGGAAAATAGGGAGATCAAAGTGCGGAATGCGGAACAATATGTTGGAACTCCGCTTAAAGTAAAGTAAGTAAAATCAATAGTAATTGATTTGCAGTTTGTTGTCGACTGTTTTGTCGGATAACAGAACTGGACTTTCTGTTATGACCATAATACTGTATTGGCTGTTATCTACTGGGATATAGGTTACTGATATTAAATTGTTGTTTTCATAGAATTCAATACTTCGTTAGCGAGTTAGTATTATATTCTTTTGTTCTTTTCAGTTTCGAAAATGTTTTTTTTTACAATTAATACGTCACGTGTCACATAAACCAACGACTATTGAATTCCTGTAACGGAAAAAATTCCCCTTGAATTCCTGTCATTATGTTGCGGGTCAAATCATGACTTTGTCCTTGGGAACGATGTTTTTTAACACAAAGTTATAGACATCCGTGATTTCTGGCCACCGGAATAGCAATACGCACAATTTATTACGCTTCAACTAGGGTAGTTTAGGAGAGAATTTTTTTTTAGAAATGCATCTACAGCAGAAAATCGGACGAATACAATAAATAATTTTGCAGTAATTTTAAACATTCAAATTAAATATTTAAGGAGTTCAGTATTTTCAAGAATCTTCTGGATATTATATCAAGTATTCTTAAATTACTATTACACTAATAGTTGTGTGAATCGCATCGCCACTTTTAGCTAGATTTCATAAGAAGCTAACTATTGTAATGGGTACCATGATTCGACTTATCTTATCAAAAATTTCAACATATCTTCGCATTTCACAGCTTCCAGACCCCAAAACCACCGTCACTTTAAAAATTTATATATTTATATTTATATATATATTTCACTTTCTTTTGTGAACACGGTAATTGCTGTAATTTTGTGCCAATCTCTTTCAAATTGACACATAGAATATAACGACCCAAAATCTCGTTCGAATACGTTAATGGCCAAAATCAGACCATGGGAATGGAAATGGGAGCTTTATCGAAAAAACAAAATATTCCTATATCTCTATTTTAAGTAAAATAATATAGTGTTAGCGCAATAACCAACTAATAGCCGTGCGAGGATAATGAAATAAATAGTAATAATAAAAACTCTGGTAGAAAAAGACTGTTATAATAAAGCTTCAAACTCATAAGACATAGACATACCATAACTAATATGACAACAGATTATTATACAGTTTAAAATCTAAATCAACTACATTAGTAAAGAATAACATTAAAATTTTCACTATATATCATTTAGTAAAATGAATAATTATTTTTATGTTTTGATTATAAAATAATCTATAAAATGATAGATACACAACACCATAAAATAATAATAATAATAACACTATAAAATAATAGATGAAAATAAAAATAATTGAAAATGCTGTAAATTTACAATCATATAATCAAAGATAATTAATTATGAAACAAGTCTTCAAATAAAACAAAATTAAATGGCCAGAATTTAAAAAAAAGTTAATAACACAACTTAATGGCACATAAAGAGAGATTTGTTATACAATATAAATATGTAAACATAAAGATATAAAAAAGTATTATAGTTTTACTGAATACATTAGCATATGAATTTCTAGAAATTAAAAACAATTTCAGAACTGAACTTTGTCTAAAAACATTTTAGTTAAGGTTTTCTATTCTTTGATATAACTAATCATATAAATTATTATCAGTAGTTAGTTATTATTAATGATAATTAACAATAAATGTAAAGTATATTCAAAAGAAAAATTGTTTTAATCTGTTTCTAATTCACAAGATATGAGAAATATTAATACACATACTACACTTTACAGCATCAATTACATGGAATCGAATAAAAGTTTTATATTAACAATATAAGATATAAATTTACAATTACTAAATATTTAACACTGCTTCTAATGTAATTTTCAATTATTTCCATTAAACAATAAAAAACTTAAACAAAAACTCACTTTACAATACTTCCACATAATAAGAAAGATCGATGATTCTCGAAGACGAGGTGTAGAGCGTGAATATATATATATATATATATATAATAAAGAGACGCATCCAGGACTACGGCGACCAAACAAGAAGAGAAGAAACAGAGCTGATAACAAAGGTGAAGCGGTTATCCCAAAACTGCGTCGCAAACATACGCTGAAGAGGAACAGCGACAATCAAAGTCTAATAGTTTGAAATTGAATAAGTAAGGACTATTCCACAACAACAGTAATACAAATAAATAATAAGTGGACCGACGAAAGAACAAAGAAATAAAATAAAGCTGCTGGACAAAGTTTCGCGTAACGCCGCGAATAATATTAAAGACGAATATTTCCAAAAAAAAAAAAAAAAAAAAAAAAAATGATAACGGTACCACGACCAATATAGTTGCACAAAGAAAATAATAAAAAGTCACTAGCAGCGGAACCGGGCTGGTCCCGAACAGCATGGAATCTAATTTCCAACACAAGAAAATTATTAACATTTAAAAATTATTAAATTGCGAAATGTGCGAAGGACAAAAAACTTGTAAACCAAGGAGCCGGTGAACGAGTCCTGTTCGCTGCGATGTTAAAGCCGGACTGAAGACAAGACGATAGAAAGAAATGAATAACCAACACACGCAATAAAGGCAGGCGTGAGAAACATCGGGTCGTGGGAAAAGTAAAGAGAATGACACAACGACCTGCACTAGTTGCGAAATACGGATGACGTAGCATTACAAACCACTAAATCACACACCCAGCCGGCCTCCGTGGCGGAGTGGTAGCGTCTCGGCCTTTCATCCGGAGGTCCCGGGTTTGAATCCCGGTCGGGCTTGGCATTTTTTACACACGCTACAAATCATTCATCTCATCCTCTGAAGATGACTTAACTATCATCTGAAGATGATACTTAACTGTGGTTCCGGAGGTTAAACAAAAAAAAGTCACACACCCAACGAACATAGGCAATAACATTAAGACACAAACAAAAAAAAACAATGAATCTAAATAATGTGAATGCATTAACGTATAGAATTCGTTTAAAGTTCCTACTATTCTTTGAACAAGGGCGTAAAACCTATCTTTGTAAAGTTCTTTTTATATCACCAACCACTGGCCAAGAAGGTGGAAAAAATGGGATTTCGAAGACAAAAAAAAATCATACTTCCTTTTACAGGCACAGTATCGAATTGGTTTAAAGTAGTCGTTAGTCCTCTAAACATTACCTAAAACTTTTTTCTGAAACAATTTTTGATATGGCCGACCCGTACGGAAAGGATTGACCAAAATACTGCTGGAATTGTAATAAGATGGGGCTTGTCGTATGCTAAACATGTGAAACTTTTTTCACATGTGGTATTGCATAAATTTGAAGTTTTTGTTAACTTTAGGTGGAAATATTTATTATGCCCTACTTAGTACCGGTGAAATCTACCTCCGCCTTCCGGGGTGCCGAAAAGGGTTTTTTTTGTATTCTAATACCATTTTTGTTATTTCTTATACAATATGAATTTTTAAAGAATTTTAACAATTGATTATCGTAATTATAAAGTAAATAATAACAATGATAAAGAAACAAAATAATTTTTTTTGTCACAGTTCCTCTCAGATCTAATTTCTTATTGTATAAAAGTTGTTTTAAAGATTTTCGTTATGTTTTGGCTTTAGATTTATTGATATTCAACTTGAATTTTGTTTTTTTCGATATTAATCAAACCTTACCCTTTTAATTTTTCTAAAATTTAAGAGATCAACGGTAATTAAATGAAAATGTTTTTTTTTTTTTTTAAATAAAAGTGTAATATATAAATTGAGTAGATTTTAAAATAAATAAAAAAAAAAACAAAAAAAAACTGATTACCGATTACTGATTACTGATTTTGTTTTTTTTGTGGGGGTTGTAAAAAAAAAAAAAAATTAAAAAGGATTCGTTATTCTCTCAGTTACTTCATTAAAAATGAGTGAATTAATTTATGTGTATACGCGCGCGCGCACACACACACACACACAATATGCAGTATACATGTATATATATTTCAATGCTCTACTTAAATTTAAAAGATTTTAAAGAGTTTATGTAAGTATGTTACGAGCATTTATTATTCCTAACGAATAATATTCCAGTAAATCTGTTTTACTAATGAATGAAGTGTAAAGATCTAAAGAAAGATTCAGTTTGTTAGTGTTAAAAGGAGAAACGTTTATTACAAGCAGTACTTTCCTTATAATTTATACCGGTAGCTTAAGCTTAATCTACCGGTATTAATTATTCTAAATTTAGCTCTCGTTGTCGATTTTAATGATGTAGCGTTTAATTAAAAGTAATTCTAACAAATAAAAAGTTTGTAAAACGGTTTTAGGTTTATTAAAGAAATTTAAAAATTCTTTTTAAATTTTGGGAACAGTTAAATTTATAAAATACAAGCTTATATTTCTCTCTTCAAAAAGTATTGAAAATTATTTTACAAAGCTAAAACATATTTAATTTCTCGGTATTGTAAAACAATAAATACTGAACGAACAGTAAAAAAAATATATATATTTCATTTGAACTGATATTTTATAAAATTTAAAATTATTTACGTCTTTTTTCTTCGAAAAAGAAAATTACGTGTTCTCAAAGGAAAAATAATAATATCTTTTAAAAAGACGAAATTTTTGACAACTACAAAAATATGTTCTAATATTTCATTAAAGGTTGTAATAAATTTTGTAGAATAAGTTATTGATTTCCTCTGCTTAATATTCCTTTTCCTTAGTACGTTACACGTTATTCACAGTAGAAAATACTAGTATAACATTTTTAAATATATTATATAACTGGAAAAGTTAGGTAATCAGTTTTGCATTATAAAAATATTGGATATACAGTAGACGAAATAAATGCATAGTAAAACAAATATCGATGAAAAGTCTGGCAAAACTTTCCTGAAAGAACATTCAATTAGTAATATATTAACCCCTGTTTTGTTTTGTTGTAATAGGAGCAAGCTAAGCTCACCGCTCTCCGTCACCTAGAGGTCGGATTCGTAATTAAACATAATTCAGCCCGGGGGCGGAATTCGGATAAATGAATCGGATCATCTACTCACACCTTTACCCTCTTGATTCTGGTGACTCGAAATTCTTCTATCGCTCACTCCAGACCAGAGAGATCGGGGAGTCCCCGTACTTCATCATCCCAGCCCATCCCTGCAAGCAAGGACGGACTGAAACTCCACAGAATGTTGTCCCCTCCCCCCGGATCCATTTCACTGTCAGTCAAACCAATGTTTCTCTTCCTCCTCTTTTTCATGAATTACGTTGATGATCCAACTGCGAATTTTTTCCCAGCCCTCCTGACGTGCATACATCGTTGTCATTACGTCCTTGGTGTTTCATCCGTTACATCCAGCTCACTCTTCATTTCTTCCCAACAATGACACTTCAGGAACACATGTTCCACCGATTCGACGTCCCTAATATATTAACCCGCCGACCAATAAATTGCAGATTTTAGGGTTATTTTTAACGTCGCCCATAACCATTAAATTAGCATTTTTATGACCATTTTTATTTATTTTATAAATATAATTTAACCAAACATAACCTACCTCGTTAACCGTAACTAATTAATACAGTAAGAGTATTTAAATAATCAATTCGCCGGCCTCCGTTGCGCGAATGGTAGCCTCGTTCCGGGTTTGAATCCCAGTTAGACATGGCATTTTCACACACGCTACAACATTCATCTCAACCTCTGAAGCAGTACCTAACATTTTATTTTTTATATAAACACCTAACATTTTAATTCTTTTAACCTTCGGGACCAAAGTCCCGAAGATTAAAAAGAAAATAAAATAAATTCAGTAATTATTGGAATTATGTATTATTTAAATGACCAAACATTACTGTTAATTAGTCGAGGTTAACAAGCGTAGATTGGTTAATTTATATCTATAATTATAAGCAGTAATGCTTATATTTTTAATATGTAAATACGTTAATGATCTCATATCTTTGAAGTATTTTCAAATTTACGCGATCATTATCGATCATAAGTTGGCGGGCTAATACCTAAGTACCAAATATTCTTAATATAATTACTTTTCTCATAAATATTGATTCATTTCTGATAAATTATTAATATTAAGTTAATATAATCTAATTATAATTAATTAATATAATTTATAATCTATAATTTATTATATTAAAATATTATTATATTTATTAAACTATTAATAGTTTATAATCTAGTTAAGTTGAAATATAATCCATTTATCTTGTGTTTTAGTGGTCTTATGACATATTTAATTTTTATCAATTATTGAAAAGTAGTTTTTTCTGCCATTATTGGGATTTTACACTTGATTTACAAAATTGATGTTTAAATATTTTATGCTTTTTATTAAAATTTACATTAGTTTATTTTAACCAACTTTATAGCTTATAAAGTTATTGTGTAATGATTAGTATAAAATTTTAATTTTCGCACCATTCTGAATTGAACCCGTCGGCTGATAACGATAACCCGTGTATTTTTGTTAATTCTCTAATGATGTTTGATCAGAATTAAAATCTGAGACAAAAATTGTTCGTATACATTCTAAATTCAATAACTTACTATTCGTTCGTTAATAATAGACGAACAATGAGTTATTATAGGGTGAGCAACTTTTAACCGAACCGCTACAGATTAATCAAATTTGTGATATACAATATTTTATGAATGAAATGAAAATTAAATTAGATGTATTTTCGTTAGCAAAAGTTTATATATTTACCATATTTTTTCAAAATGTGTGAAGTGAGCGCATTGCTCAGCTATGCACTTTTCACATCGGAAAACGTTTTGTCAATGACATACATTTTATTTTTTAATGTTCGCCTTCAGTTCATCGATAATTAGGAAATTTGATTTAAAAATTCTATAATTCATATACTAGACAAATGCAAAAAAAAAATACTAGACAAATTCAGGAAATGCGGAGCCCATCGATCTTTGCAGACAATTCGTTCTTCTGTAAAACATGAACGCGTGCCAATGAATCGTTGAGGTGTGACACGTTGTACCGTTTATTGAAGAAGCTGTACTCTTTTTCGATATCTTTTAACTGAGCGTAGAATTCTTCGAAAATTGTACGGTACTCTCTGTATTGACAGACCGGTTAAAAAATATCGGCTTCACTATACGATTACAAAAATAGGACACTGTAAACCGATTTCTCAACGTTATGTGGACACTCAAATATCCGGTATGGATTTTCAATCATCCTATATCTGGTGTGGCGCAAATTGATATGCCCAGATAAATAAAAAACCATGATTTATCTGACATGATATACAGAATTGGTTTTATCCGAAAATCGACAATGTTTTTAAGAAGCCATTCTCAGTGGTTTATTAAAAATTGTTATTTATTCAAAATTGTTAAACCTGAAACTACTTCGTCTTCAAAAGTTAAAATAATTTAGTTTTTAGAATATATTGTATTGAATATTTTATTATTTATTTTACTGAATATTTAGAATACTGGTATTCTTCCGTATCACATACGTTAACTGTACTTGTACCCTATTATTATTTTTTTTTCGAGGTGGAGGAATCCGTTTTACAGACGCCCGGGTTATACCCGCGCAGTGTCGAGGTCGCTAACAGGTTCCGCAAGATGTCATATGCGTATGTATTCCTGCGCACTACCGACTAAACCACCACCCTTGGCATCCCCCCTCATGGAAACAATGAGAAGGGAACCAGTTCCCTCCTGGAACACTATTATTTCTACTGTGCATAGTGATTCTTTTGTTGAACGGATAAAATCATTTAGAAAAAAAAGTAAAAATAACGTATATGAATGTAAATATTTTAGTTTAAATTTAGTAATTATAATTGATCATACATCATTTACCCCTGGCGAAGAGAAAATACTCTCGTACTAATACTTTTTACATTGCAAAATGAGAATATATTGTATATTTAAATTTAATGGCTTTATATTAATAAAGTGGTTAAATTACCGTTAACTAGGATTACCTAGTGTGTTATAAACGTTTTCGGAAGTGGTATCTGTAAGAAAAGAACTTTTAAGTTTTTACCGAGGTTTATTTTAAATTTTTTTCTTTTTTAAATTTATTTTATATCTTTGTTTTAATTCTATTTAAAATATTAATAATCTAATAAAAAAACAATGTCTAGAAAATAAAAATTTTCATGAATTTAAAAGACGAGAAATCTACGTCTTTATAAAAATAAAAATAGTACTGGAAAGAAGCGAAGCAAAGAGATTAATATATTTCTGAATGTAAACTAAGGTTTTTTTTTTAGAACAAAGGGATTTTTTTTTATTCTTTTAAATACGTCTTATTAAAAATACCTAAAAAGAACTCTAGTAAACTTTCTCTTCTGTACTTAAGTTGCGGTGTCGGTCCATCCACTCTTCTCATCTTTTCTTTCCGTAAAGTTGGCCTTTCCTCTAATTTCTACAGTATTACTTTATTTCTTATCTTTGCTATATGAAATATTCTCCTATAACACGGCACCTCATACATCCCTTAGATGTAAGGAGTTGCCGTAAGTTGATGTTGACTATAAAATTCAATCAGACACTCCACTTTCGATTACTTTATTAAAAATACGGGGGTTTAACCGTTGAACCTTCTCTTCTTTCACCAACTATCTAATTTCACCCTCCATTAACTATTAATTTTTATTTCACTTTTTGACTTATTGCGCCATATTATTTTATTATTCGTATACTACTTTAACTTCTTCATAGCTTCGTGTCTTACAATAATTAGCTTGTATACTTACAGGAGCATACTGTATACTTGTAGGAGCATTAGATTCAAAACATGAATATAGGGGCAAAAGTTTCCTGTCGTTTAGATCATATGGAAAAGGTACCTAAGCATGGCTCAATTTTCTTTTTTGTCTTCAGTCATTTGACTGGTTTGATGCAGCTCTCCAAGATTCCCTATCTAGTGCCAGTCGTGTCATTTCAGTATACCTCCTACATCCTACATCCCTAACAATTTGTTTTGTATATTCCAACCGTTGCCTGCCTGCACAATTGTTCTCATCTACCTGTCCTTCCAATATCAAATCGACTATTCCAGGATGCCTTAATATGTGGCCTATAAGTCTATCTCTTCTTTTAACTATATTTTTCCAAATGCTTCTT
>JAAAKQ030278487.1:0-10494 GCA_010016005.3 Zanna intricata | reverse complement strand
ACCAATGTGTGGTGTTTGTAACAAACCACTTACAGTCAAGCATCTAATGGAAGAGTGTACCATATATGAGGACCTCATAAAGAGGTTCGACTTAGTAAATAGAATTGCTGCTGATTTGGAAAATGGAAACGAAAGAAAAATAGTTGCTCTTTTGCACGCCATTGGACTATTAACTAGCATATAATTATACAAGCTGTAATTACAAGTGATGAAGTCGAGTTCTATAGATACTGAAACTTAATGATTGGATATTTTTAATATATTTCTGTTAAATTAATTATATTCTTTTAAGTATCAGGGCCCTTTACAACCTGTAAGAGTTCTTTTTCTTTGTTTGTGTTTGTAGCGCTTTGTGTTGTGTTTTTTAAAGAAATGTTAGCGCCTTTTACACCCTAACATATGGCGAGCCTTACGGCGATTAATGACTAATTTTAAAAGAATGTGACGAGGACTAATGACCATAGCAGTCGATGCCCGTATAACTCAAAAAAAAAAAATAAAAAATACTCTGAGATGTATTTAATGATGTTATACATAAAACTGATGCATTTGCAGGAATGCTTAGGTGAAAAAATCCCTTGCAAAATTGGTAGTTCCCTTTTTTTTTAATCATTTAAATAATCTTACTTCCTTATCTCATAAGAAAACGTTAAAAAGTGATCCCTAATACTAGTTTTTTAACAGTACGAGCAATTTTGGTACATGCAATGAATTATTTTTTACTTTAATACTGTTTTGTATTTTTTTTTTTTTTTTTATTTTATAATGTTTGAACAATTCATCGTCACCAATCAAATCGGTGTAATACGACAGGTGATGTACAGCAATTACTCCCCTAAGACATTTTACTGCGGTTAAAAAATCCTTTCACAGTTTCCCCATTTCAGAAAAATTAAAAAAAAAATTAATTTAAAATAAATGAAATCCGGTATTAATTAAAAAATGCAATACATTAAAAAATCTATATGTAATGTAAGAGCATAGATAAAGAGTGATAAATTTACCGATGAAAAATTATATAACCGAATTTAAGTTGTTACTTTATAATAATCAAAATTCCACGAATAAGATGTAAATAAAAAACAAAAATTATTAATCTGAAAAAGTAAATATATAACGATGGAAAAAAAAAGCTTAATTTACATATTTCTATAAGTCTAATAATAAAAAAGAACGTAACAGGAAACAAACAGTTCATTACAACTAACAAGTTGTATAATACAATGTCATTACAACACCGACATAAATTTCATAATTCACGTATCAGTACAGAAAAAAAATCATAAAAAAACAAACCGGGTTCAAATAACGTCAGGCTTGATTATTTTCACATGATATTAAAAAAAAACCCGTCTCTGAATGAAATCTAATAAAATGATAAAAAAAAATTAATAAAAACATCGACAAACAAAATAGTCTTACACATTACAATTATCTTTATAAGAAATTAAAAGTAAATTTTATAAGATTGAAAAAATATAACAAAAAGTAGGAAAATTATTTTAATTATTAAAAAAAAAATTTTCAAGCGGTAGTTATTGCGAAGGACTTCTTCATCCGTGCCATTCAAAGTTTTCCCTAAATCTTTTTTACTTTCTGCTAGAATTACTATATCGTCAAATCGTTGCATCTTTATCTTTTTACCTTGCACACTGCTACTCCAGTGCTAAATTGTTCTTTAATTTCATAAACTTCTAGTTCTATGTAAAGATTGAGAAGTATCGGGGATAGAGAACATCGTTGCTGGACTCCCTTTTTTATTACCGTTTCTTTCTTATTTTCTTCGATTATTACTGTTGCAGATTAGTTCCAGTAAATGTTAGCAATTATTCTTCTATCTCTAAACTTGAATCATAATTTTTTTAAATTTTTAAATACTGTACATTTTATTCCAGTCTTTGTTATCAAATGCTTTTTCTAAGTCTATAAATGCCATGTATGTTCGTTTGTTTTTCTTTAATCTTCCTTCTACCATTAATCGGAGTGCTAAAATTGTTTTCCTTGTCCCTACACTTTTCCTGAAACCAAATTTGTTTTCTGCTAATACTTCTTCCAATCTTCTCTCAATTCTTCTCTACAAATTCTAGTTACGATTTTTTATGCATGAATAGTTTAGCTAATTTTTCTATATTGGCATCGAACCTTGGTTACATAATTGTGGGGAGCGGTATTCTGATGTGGATTGGCTCCGGCATTTTCGCTCCCTGGGATGAACGTCACTTTGCCGGGTGAGTTGTGGAAGAATTGGTGGCCTTACCATCGTCGGGGTGTCGGTCTCTTCGACCGGGCGGTTCGGGGATGTTGGGCTATTATGTGGCGAGAAGAGAATATCACGTGAACGCGGAATTTGGGAAGATTTTGACCTCCTTTACGCCCCTTTTGGATGTTTAATGCATCCAAACATGATAAAACATCCAAAAGGATGTTTTATCATGTAGTTAGGTCAAAATTCCGATGCTACGATCAGCTTTTTCTTTGTGTGGGTATTTGGAGCTAAAACATGAATGACAGAGGGTATGGCATTCACAGTCAAAACAGTTGGTATAATGAGTAGATTAGGCACGGAGTTCATGCTATCGCGTTTACGGTTAGTTAGTTGTTAGGGAGACGGTGTAGGTCGGTATGAACTACGGCGAGGGCGATTGGTGATGAGTTAAATTATTACACTGATGCTAAATGTCTGCAGAGGCATTTGCATTGGTAGCATCTCGACCGAAACTTGGCTGACAGCTGTGAGATGTAATCCGTTAGAGGACAAACTCCGGTAAAGCCCGTCAGGGCTAGAGACGTAGGAGGAGGTGTGGCGACCGGAATCGTCACAAGGTGGATATCTTCCCCTACTGGGATTGGAATGTATTCTTCACATTTATCTGCCCCTGCTTTCTTTGGAATCATGACAATAATACTCTTTTTGAAGTCTGACGAAACATTCCCCTTTTGTAAATATTACACACCAATTTTTATAATCTATCTATCGCTTCCTCACCTGCACTGCGCAATAATTCTGCTGGTATCCCATCTATCCCAGGAGCCTTTCTGCCATTCAAATCTTTTAATGCTCTATTAAATTTAGATCTCAGTACTGTATCTTTTCGACTTCCTCTTCTTCCTCTATAAAACAAGTTTTTAATTCGTTTCCTCAGTGTTCCACCCACTTATCTACCTTTTCTTTCGTATTATAAATCGGTATACCATCTTTATTTAACATATTACATTTCAATTAATGTACCACAAAATTCTCATTTACTTTTCTGTATGCTCCCTCTCTTGTACCTATGATAATTTCTCTTTCCAGTTCTGAACACACTTATTTAATCCACTCTTCTTTCGCTAATTTTCACTTCCTGTTTATAATATTTCTTAACTGTCGATAGTTCCTTTTACCTTCTTCATCACTAGCATTCTCATTCTTTCTACCTCTTTCATCCATCAGCTGAAATATATCCTCTGATATCCAAGATTTTGTACCACTTCTCGTTGTTCCGCCTAAGTTCGCTTCTGCTGATTTAAGAATTTCCTTTTTAATATTCTATCATTCTTCTTCCATAATATTCTATCATTAATATTCTATCATTATTTTCTACCATGGTTTTTTACTCGAACCTCTTGTGATGTCCTCCTCAAACTTCTTTTTTACCTCCTCTTTCCCAAGCTTCTATAAATTCCAATGATACATCCGACACCTTTTCTACAGGTTTTTAAAGCCCAATCTACATTTCATTATCACTAAATTATGCTGCTATCAATGTCTATACCAGGATAAGCTTTGCAATCGAAGAGTTGATTTCGTAATCTTTGTTTAACCATGATGTAATCTATCTGACATCTACCTTGCAGTATCACATGTTTTTTTTTCATGTTTATATTGTTCTATTATGATTTTTAAACTGGGTGTTGGGAATTACTAAATTATACTTCGTGCAAAACTCAATAAGTCGGATTCCTCTTTCATTACTTTTGCCCAGCAAAATATTTCCTTCCTTGCCTTTTCCGATGCTTGCATTCCAATCTCCAACTATTATTAAATTTTCATCCCCTTTGATGTGTTTAACTGATTCGTCAATTTCTTCGTATACACACCCCACCTTATCATCATCATCATGGGCACTGCTAGGCATATAGACGTTAACAATCGTTACCAACTTAGGTTTTGATTTTATTATTATTATAATGATTCTATCCCTAACCTTTTTGCAATAATCTACTCTCTTCCCTATCTTCTTGTTCATTACCAAACCTACTCCTGCCTGTCCTTTATTTGCTGCTTAGTTAATTATAGTAAAATCACCTGACCAAAAGTCGCTTTCCTCTTCCCACCGAACCTCGCCAGTACCTACATCTACATTTAACCTATCCATTTACCTCTTTAAATTTTCTAGCATACCAACCTTTTTTTAGACTTCTAACATTCCACGCCCCGACTCGTAGAATGTTATTTTTTAATTTACTGGTGACCCCTTCCTTAGTAGTCTCCACCCGGAGACTCGAACGAGAGACTGGTTTACCTCCGGAATTTTTTACCAAGGAAGACGCCTCCATCTTTGTTTTATGAAAATGCAGAAAGCAACATTTTCTAGGAAAAATGAACAGCTGTAGTTTTCTATTGCTTTCAGCTGCGCAATACTCAAAAATTGAGTGATGTTGCTATGGCCGTTTAAGTCCTCCTGACCTACGCCCTTAACAACTACTGAAAGAGCTACTGCCTTCTTTCAGGAATCATTCTTTACTCTGACTCACAACAGATGCCTTTCCGTAAGTTTGCACCTTCGATCCAGCTACTCGGTATCACAAAGCACGCAAGCCACTACACCATCGGCAAGGTCTCATGATTCGTAGAGAGAGGTTTAATATTTATTATTTATGTACTTTTAAATTAATTTTAGTTTTTCCTTGTTAATTTCTTTTAACATTCTATTCATTTAATATTTCTACGCTGCCATATTTATCTGTTTTTTAAACTATTCAATATTTATAATTGTAACTTTAATTACTAATTTTTTCTTAATTGTTTTTTTAACATTTTTAAATTTACTTTTATTTTTTCTTCTACTCTGCCACGTATATCTGTTTTTTAAACCCTTTATGAGTATTATCAGTATGGATCAGTCTTTTGTACTGTTTTAATCTTTTAATATTGTTTTTTATCTATTTTGAAATTACAGTAGTTTTTGTAGAAAGTACAAAAATGTCTAAGTAATAGCAATTTAATTAAGCAATTTTAAAAATTACTCTAATGGATAATATTTTCTCTCTTTATTCTGCTGTACTATATCTCCAGCTAATTAATATAATTATTTTAACATCTAATTTTAGTTTAAATGAAGACTTTCTGAAGTATTAAGTATTTAACTAGTACCAGGATCATTCGATAATTAAAGAACTTAACTGAAAGTCTGATGTTCAAATCGGCATCCCTAACAAAGAAAATATAATATCATAATAATGGAGGCCAGCTGATAAGTCTTTTCCTTATTGCTAAATGTACGCTCCACCCGAAAAATGTACTATGGAAGAACAGTGTTGTGAAAAGGTTTTTATTTTCTGAAGGCGTAAAACCGGTTGAAATTCACTCGCGACATACCATTAAAACGGTATTGAAGTTTCGACTGACGCTTTGCAAAATCAATTTTTATTCGCAGACTCATAGAAATCTCTCACAGAAATTTGGGAAACTGCTAAAAAGTTTAGTGCGATTACTGGAACTATTCATTTCAAAAAACATGATAAGATGAAATATATCAAAACAAAAGCTCAACGTAGGTTCCGAGATAGTACTCAAATCATACAGACACCCGAATTCATATTTATACGGAACTTAAATGATGGTGTTTAGCGGAAGTAAAGCTTTTTTTGATCGTATAATAACTTTTGATGAAACATGGATTTATCATTTCGATGGTATCTAACTGTCATTGCATGTAATCACAACATTCAAAAATTTATGCGTGGCCGATAAAGTGATACTAACGGTGTTTTGAGACTATAAAGACCCAATTTATTGAGGTTTTATTTTTGGAAGCACAAATTACAACCAACAACGAATACTCTGAAATACTAGAAATTATAGTGAAACCTCCAATAAGGAAGAAACATCTTGTTTCTCTCTCAAAAAGCGTAATTATCTGCATGATAACACCCTTCCCTCAAAAGAAAGGAAAATACATTTAAAAGTTGGCTCGAGAGCTGTTACCACATTTATCTCACATCATTAATTTTTTTATTTCTTTTGTTCTCTCACAGCGTTTTTATTCGGCAACAAGTTCGGCAATAATGAGCAAATCAAATGTGCAGTACAAAAGAATGGAACAGACTTTTAAGGTGAACAATTTTTCATTATTGTAAGCATAAAACTCACAGAAAGACTAAACAACTACCTAAATGAAACCAGAAATTATGTTCTAAAGTAGTGATTAGTTGCATCGTCATTGAGTAAACAATCATTTTTCTACCGTCATTTTTCTCTTTAATTGACGAATGATCGTCGTAGTACAAATATTATTAATTAATTAACGAGATGTAATTTATGTTACTCTATTTTCAAATAAGCTACACTATTGTTTGATCAACAAGAAAACATCAATACTTTTTAAATATTTGTAAAATTATAATTTAAAAATGTATAATATTGATTAATTAATTAACGAGATGTAATTTATGTTACTCTACTTTCAAATAAGCTACGCTATTGTTTGATCAACAAGAAAACAACAATACTTTTTAAATATTTGTAAAATTATAATTTAAAAATGTATAATATTGATTAATTTTTAACATTACATTTGTTTTAATAGTTAATAGACGATGTTAAATTTTTTTAATCAAAACTATTTGGTTTCAACTTGATAAGGTAAATTTATTTTGCTTGGAGGAGCTTACCGCCTACGATGTACTACAATTTATCGTTTAAAAATAAAAGCAAAATAAGGAAAAAGAAAAGTGTATGGTGATTTCCTATGAAAGGACCTCTAATCCTAGCGCTTTACAAATATTAAAAATTTTTAAAATATTTATTTAATATTGGGATATTACTACTAATAATGGGTATACTAATATATAATTCAAAATAGACAATTTAATACACTATTCATAGGAACTCGTAATTATTTTAATATTAAATTTTAATATACATTTATTTTAATGACGTAATTTAAAACATTCTTTTATTTTTATTTTCAGTACAGATTCGAATTACTTTCTTAGAGAATTCCCATTTATTCAACTTAAATTAAGATTAAATTACCAATTCAAATAACTTTCATAAATATAATTTATTATCATTATTCTAAATATTTTTAATGATTATTTCCAATGAACACGATATTTTTATTTCTAACTTTTATAAGTATTTGTTTATCATATATATTATTATTACGAAACTTTTTAATGAACATATATGTATACGTGCTTTTTTAAACATTTAAAAAAATTGACAATGTATTGTCAATGAATTGTCATTGACAATTGTCAATGAATCAAACAATTATAATTTTCAAGTATGAAAGATATGAAACCTAGTGTTTATCATATCATGTTTAGTTTTTTATATTACAAGCGCGATGTAAAATACTTAGAAACCGCTTTTATGAAAACAGATACAGTGGTTCTCCAGTAACAAGGATATACATACACAAACCGTTTAAACATGTATCTTCTCCCATCTGACATAATAATCAGGAAAAGAGTAGTAGTTAAACTATCCAATTCTAATTATAAGAATCAAAGCCTAAATATATTGAGAAACAACAGAAAAATACAGGCCAAAAAGTATAAACATAATTATAAAAATAATTAAACAAGTTATAAAATTTACCATTAAACTCGTATATAATTTGTTAACTTAAGCACTAAATAAATAATACATTACATGATTAAAAATAATAAGAAATAAAATACATATCACATATAGTCATTAAAAATAAATAAGTATTTCAAAAAGTGAACCGATTTTATAAATTATTTAATTTTGGTTTTTATTTAAAAAAAATTCCTATTTACAATCTCCTGAGCAACACCACAAAACACATTCTATTTAAACTTAAAAAACCACTTTATTAAGAACATAAATTCATAATATAATATTTTAACCGTTACTGATTTCGACAATCGCGCCTTCAAAAATCGTATGTTCTTCAAATAAAATATCTGATAAATAAAATAAAATAAAATATTTATTAATATTCTTCAAATAAAATATTTGATAAATAAAATAAAATATTTCAAAAAAACTATTTTCTTTAAATAAAATATTAATAAATATTTTATTTTTTAATGTGTGTGTGTTGATTTAATTATGATGACAGGTACAGTTGTAGACAAGTATACCTTCTACCCTATGGAGATACACTAACAAATAAACAACGGTAAAAATGTTAAATTTATCAAAAAATTTTTAAACAGAAGTTATTTAAGATTTTATGATGATTATGCAGTTAAATTTTTACTAAAATGACATTTAACGAACATTACGACATGGCAAATAGTTTCTAACCGAATGAAGGGAAGGCTTTGAAGTTCTATATAACTGAAGTTTACGAAAAAAAAATCAATCTCTATATTTCACTAAAATGAATATGTCACGTACGGTTGAAACGTGAATAGATAAGCAAAATGTTATTTTAGCACATAAACCATCTAAAAAAACAACTTAAAAAAGCTAGCTTCAGCAATTATGGTCACAACTTATTTAGTTGCACGTTTGGTAATAATAATAATTTATTTGTTTTTATTTTGTACAACGTAATAACGAAGCCTTGGTATATCGCACAATAGAAACAAGTGATACAAATTATAATTAATTTAATATTTATGGTTTTTAAACAAATTCCAATTACATATAATTGATCTTTGACCTTAACAATACTCACATCAAAAGTATTAGTGTCTCTGGTTAATCCATGAATAATATCAACGCTTCTAGCCGACGAAAGACACGTTCTCTGACTCAGGCGTAGGAGACGGTAATTACACCTAATCTCAGAACTCAAAGCCCAACAAATGAAATATCAATATCTATTCTTGGCATGAAGGGCCATATAAAGAAATTCGGCATTCTGCAGTGTCCTTTTACTTTTTAATTAGAGTAAGCCCTATACGTATACTGATCCTGGCAACTAATATTAGGCCTGCCGAACGCCTCTTTCTCGCAAATTGTAAAAAAAATTCTTTTGAACCGCCTTAATCTTAGTGTTAGTACATCCTCTTAGAGTTATTGCGATTACATTAACTATAACCTTAAGATAAGGTTATTCAGTATAATAGAAAAAAATAATAATAATAAATTACAGTTAATAGGAAAATATTCAATGAATGTATATTTATAAGCTTAAAGAAATTAAACATTTCACTAAAATTATCTTTGCTGTAATAAAATACACAAAAAAAAAGTAGCTATAAAATATTAACCTCATGCTTCGCAAAACTTTCTCAAAAATTTTCCATAAATAGATTAATAATATAAATAGAAAGTAACATTTTACCAATATTAATGGCATATACTGAAAGTCCTCCAACATAAATCGTCTTGAGAAGAGGTGAAAAATTGATGAATTTCTTCATCTCACTCTTTGTTCTCTTCATTAGAAAAATAATATTTTTTTAAATAATCTTTTTCTGTACATTTTAAAACTCATGCAAGATATTAATGCCGTAAATCTTACAACAAATTCTTATAAACTGAGTATAATTACTTATCATTGCTGGATAAACCAGAAAGAAACACATAATAAGACTAAAAAATATAAACTATTAAATATAAATTTTTAATTTTTCCTTAGAGAATCTACAATTCTATTAATTATATTATAAATATTAACTTATCTTTAACCATTACAAAAAAAAAAGTTGCAAATTAATCATTAAAATCGTATTAATTTAAAGTTTTGTACATTGATGTCCGTCTTTTCCAATAACATCATTCCAATTATTCTAATTTAGGTACCTAACTAAACATATCATTAAAATACCAGCTATTTTGAATAATCAACATTTAGATGAATTCGAAAAAACAAGATCTGGATAAACCAGAATTTCAAATGATTATCGAAAGGAATTATATTAAGTTACAAGAGTTTCAAACGTATCTTTAAAACCAGCAACAAATGAAGGTTATTTTTAAGAAGTGAAACTAAACAAGTGAAAGAAGTATAGAAATTCATTAAACAGCTATAATTAAACAATAAACTGGTTTTTGCGGAGACAAAAGTGATATTAAAATAAGTTATCGTATTCATTTAATAAATGTAAATCTTAATAAAATACATGTTAATAACAAAAATAACGGCAAAGATTGATTGACTAAATTTAACAAAGAGTTAATCGAAATATTTTTAGAGCATAATATTTTATTCGTTAAAATAAATTTTTTTTTTTTTTTTACCTCCGGAATCACCGTTAAGTTAAATCATCACAGAATGAAATGAATTGCCGGCCTCCGTGGCCGAGTGGTAGCGTCTCGGCTTTTCATCCGGAGGTCCCGGGTTCGAATCCCGGTCAGGC
>JAAAKQ030278443.1:0-10495 GCA_010016005.3 Zanna intricata | reverse complement strand
TCATTCACATTCATACACATCATCCTCATTCGTCCTCTGAAGTAATACCTTACGGTAGTTCCGGAGGCTAAACAGATAAATATAAGAGACTTGTTTATGGCATATAGTTCAGCAGTAAATACACTTGTGATACCGGTTAAGCCAAACATATATGTTCTATCATCGACAACAAATGTGCAACCAACGGTATCATTTTGCTTCGATCCATCGGTGTATACTACTGCATCTGCGTTTGTCTTAGACAGGATATTTTGGAACATTTGCTGGAAGACAATGGGTGGAACAATAGACAAGACAATAAGGCGAAAGGGAGAGAAATATGTATAGAGAATATATCATAATATTATTTCGGGTCTTTCATAACCTTTTTTATTCGTGAAAATAATGGAAAGAGTTCATATAAACATATATCCTAAAATGCTTCGTTTGCCAGTTATGGCTAGTGAAAAATTTCGCTAGGATATTTACTTCATTGCACGAAGTACAAGAAAGTATTGTAAACGCGAAAAATTTCGGTTTTCAGATTTCAACGGGAATATCCGTTTTGAACAGCCCTGAATCCATTTTGACCAGTTTCGGTCAAACTGGTTTGACTGAAACATTTGTATGTATGTATGTATCTCCCATAACTCAAAAACGATTAGCCGTAACTTGTTGAAATTTTGCACTTAGGACTGCTGTAACATCTAATTGTAACTCCCTTTTTGACTGAACCAAGTCTTTTTTTTAAATTTAGATATATATATATATATTGATTTATTAACATCTGACTGTAAGAAAATTTTTACGATGAATAATAATTCAAAAAATAAAAAAATGGATATCATAAAAAAAAATCAGACGTTATTAAATGCGATAAAATTTTATGTACTTTTCATAAAAAAAAAAAAAAAATGTTTAATTTAATAGGCAAACAAGGTAGTCATGTAATGTCCACATCAGATTTTTTCATACTGAATTGTATGAAATGAGGTCATAATGAAATTTTAAGGACGTTAATTAAGGGGCAGAAATAGTGAGTTGTTTTCAGTTGATTTTTGAACTGAAAAGTCTCATAAAGTAGGTTCCAGAACCATATCTGTAGTAGGTTTTGAGAAATCTTAAGTGAAACTAATAAATTTTGGTAAAAAAACCCTGTTTTTATGTTTGACGTATAATAACTTTGTTAAATTAATAAATACACATATAAAAGTTGTAAACAAAACTTCTAGAGAATTTAATTATGAACAAAATGGAGTAAGATAAGTTGAATAAAACAAAGAATGTTATTTATAAAGAGTACACTTTTTTTTCTTTTACGTAGGAGGTAGGAAAATCTGCAACCAGACGCCCAGCAGCCACACTGCTGTATTGTAGTTTCTTGTCAAGGCAGGATCCCAATAAAAATCTTTCCTCTCACACTACGCGGAGATGGAACTACCCTAAGGCATATCGTCACCTCCGTGCGTGCCTGCGGGATCACCTGTGCTGCCGTCAAGTAGCGGCTTCCAGCGTCCCCCGGGGGCACCCAGCGGAGACGAACCGGTTGGACCCCTCCGGCACCCACGAAGGCTGGCCTTCCACCGCCACTCTCTCTCTCTCTAGTCCTCCTCCTTCATTTTCATCAAAAGAACCTCTCTGAACCATCTTTTGCAATAGTTCCGCCCATCTTCAGAAGCAAGAATGGTTCTCATTATATCTTCAGGGGAGCACTCTCCCCTGAACGGCCGCATTGGGGCCCATCTAGGGAATCCCAGAAACGTGTGCTCGATATTATCAATTTTCTCACAATATTGACATTGCTCACAACATAGGTCAGTCCACCTACCTATTTTTCTTAGGTATTTATTGAACAGTCCATAACCCGAAAGCCATTGAATCATCCAAAAGTCCATTTCACCTCGTCCTCTTCTAAGCCATGTTCTGACAGAAAGTATTATTGATCTATGTGTCCAGCGACCGTGGAAGCATCTCCTGCCATTTGTTCGTTAATGTATTCCTTGCCTCCGACCTGCTTACTCCACGGGTACGTGGAACAACGCTCTTCTGTCAGAAGGCTATCCGGCGGCATCCTTCAGCGAGACAGTGCAGTATGCCCTCGCATCTGAAGAGCTAATCTTCTGTATATCTTTTCAATTTTCTACTTATTTCGCGCTATAGCAAGTGTCCCACACCTAACCGGTGCATATAGGATCGTTGATGTTACTGTAGTAGCAATTATTTTTCGTTTAGCCGTCCTGTCCGTTGACCTGTCTAACCAGACATCTAGGTATATAGCTCTACCAGAAGGGATCAAATCAACTCCCTGTAAACTGTCATTGAGGTTAAGAATACGTCTTCTTCCCGTCACAATCACCATCCCGGATGTTTTACCTGAGTCCTTCAGGTCTATCTTAGCCATCCTTCCTAACAATCGCTCCAGGATTTGGTCAGGTAGGAGTTTAACTTCTATCCGCCATGCCATTACAGCGACAGCCAGGTCGTCAGCGAAAGCGGTTAATTCTATCCCAGGTAGGATCGTGTGTCTAACAGTCTGTCGTAGACCACATTTCAGAGTAGGAGACTCAGTATTAATCCCTGGGGCACCTCCCGCTCCATGGCCACGACTACCTCCTCGCCCTCCCTTGAAACAGCCCTCATCTCCCTACCTGTCAGATATTCTTGCACCATCCTGACAAGGTAGGGAGCCTCAACAAACACCCTCGTTATCTTTGCCGGTACGCCGTCCTTCGTTTGGTCTCGGTTTACTAACTGCATGTCGCAATTCATCAGTAGTGAACCGGGGAATCTCCCCAGCCACAATTTCTCTTCGTTTCCATTTTTTGTCTTTGGGAAAAAGCTCTCGTACAACCTCATTCAGTGGAGTTATCAGTAGGTATGGCCCTAGATTACCGAGATCGTCCCATCACTATGCGGTACGTGTTCCCAAAGGAATCTTCTTCTTACAGATCTCATTACAGCGCTCTTCTTTGATGCGATCATCGTCTCAATTCATTGCGGGTTTGTTTCCACTGCACTCTCGCATTCTCTGTAGCTGCTGGTTTCCTTCTCTTCTTCCTCTTGTAAATTGTGTTCTAAAAAGCATTATATGTAAAAACAAAATACTTATGCTAGTTAAACGTTTTTAGTCAAAAAGTTTTAGAGATATTAGGGAAAAACTGTTTAGAAATAATGTTGAATTTCTCCCCACCTTAATTTCGATGAGTTAAAATTTTGGGAATTTCATGGTATAAAGATCAATTTTTTACGACCATGTACACAAAAGTAAAATATTAAAAATTGCGACAACTACCCTACTGCCTTTTTTGATTTTGTTCAAAATTTAATGACTTTCATATAACAATCTTTTGAACCATTTTAAAAAATTTATGTTGAGCTACCCATGAGATATTATCAAAATACAGGTCAATGTAAAGTATGTACATACTTTACATTAAAGTATTCCGAAAATTACTATAATTTTTTGGTCTAAGGGTGTTTTGAAACGTCGACATTTAAAAAAAAATCCCTTTATTCAAAATTTTAATTGATCGCTGTGCTTTTCGATAGCTATGCTATTGCTGCTCTAAAAAAAACAGCTAAAAAAAAAAAAAAAAATGTTATTATTTAAAGCAGTGCTCTAGTTATATCGCTACAAGACTACAGGTTTAGTCAGTCCAGCAAACCAGCGTACCCTATTCCATAAACAAGGTTTACATATGATGCAAGCCTTGTTACTCTTTTGTGAGTATAAATCGCTTATGAGTAAGATTGCAGGATTAGTTGCGACTACGTGCATACTTGTGCAAAATATGACTGCAATTGCCTGCGTCTTGAATACGAAATGTAACGGCTGGCAACTAGAACACGACTGCCACTGCTGGTGGTGGAAATACGACTGTTAATAGAGATAGATTTGTAATGACACATCTGTCTCTATTAACTAGCAGTCCACCTTCTCCGCTCCTCGCGCGGTAAATGGTTGAATAGCTTTAAATTTTTCATGTGTGTTTATGTGTTTTATGACTACTTCATATCGTTTAATTTTTTCTAACATTTTTTGCCAGAGATCAGAATTTTTTGGTAAACCATCATTTATTTAAAGATTCAATTTTTATCCTATGCTAAACATTTTCATTAATTGTTTTTCATATTTTAATAATTTGTTTTTTTTTTACAGGTAAATTGATATTTTTTGATGAATTATTTATTGGTCAATTTCTGTGAGTATTTTATTGTTAAGTATTAACTATTACTATCAGTCTTTTTATATACCAGTATTTATATTTCATTTTAAATGAAATTTCTGTGTTGATTGTCAATTAAATTTTTAATGGCCTTGAGTCACGTTAACAATATTGTTGTCCGTCAGTGTACCAGTTAAAATACTAAAGTTTACGTTACTCCTTTAAATTGTTACTGCTCCCGTGAACGCGTATGTGTAATCGAAAACGGAAATTTAATTCATCATTAGAATAGATATTACTTTTAATGAAATTCAGTATAAAAATTTTAAAACATTATACAAAATCTAAACGCAAATTTTAATTAAATTGTATATATATATAATACAGTTGAAAATTTTTCAATGCTAAAACTGTATTTTTTAATAAGCGGGAGTCATGAAACATCAAAATTAGCAAAAACCCTGACATGCAAAATTTAATTGAATAGCATACTTTCTTTTCTACAGTATTCTGTACAGCAATGCAGTAAAACTAGCAGGTAGCAAGTAAAACGAATAAAGAGCATTTTCTCATATATTTATCTGGAGAAAATACATCATATTATTTTTTCGGCGAATATAGCTAGAATAGCTATATTTAAGAGGAAAATGTAGTGATCACAACAATATTTTTGAAAAATTAGATAGTAAAGATTTTGAAAAATCTAATTTTTCAAAATCTTTACGCATTAGCGCCCAACTAGTTCATCTAGACTATTCGTTCTCAAAGTGGACGATTACGACCCCTTGTGGGCGCTGGAGACCTTCAGGGGAGGTGGTAAATGGCCCACAGAAAATTTGAGGCGTTCAGGTGACCTAGAAAGACGATGGCCGATTAAAAAAAAAAAGGCAAAAATTATGTTTTCCTGATATTTAAAACTAAAATTAAATACCTACTTAGTACAAAAAATTAAAGGAACTCCTATATTTTATGATAAAAAATGATTGTATTCAAACTATTTTAACTTTAGAATCGAGGGGCTTAGAGAACGAATAAAAAAATTAATTAAAGGTTAAATACTGTACTTTTTGACAGTGATTTCTAAATCTCAATGGTTTGAGATTTCAAAAATTAACAAATTTAAAAAAAAATCAGTGAGAAGAAAAGTGTTAAAAATTTTAAAAATTTTAATGGTCTTTGATGGAGTACATGGGAGAAATTAAATGTTTTCAGTGACTGCATTAAAGTCTTAAGATTATAAAAGCTTAAGATTTTAGCTTTAATTTCTTCTTTTTTTTTGTACGTCTCTCTACGATTTTTCTGAACAGAAATATTCCATTTTAAAGATAAAATTCCACTTTTGTGTTTAATGCTGCATATCTCCTGATCTCAGCAACGTATTGATACAAATAAATATGAAAATGAAAACAATTTTAATCTAGCTTTTTGTGATCTTACAAATTGTGAGGTCTTTAATCCAGCATTGCCGTTTTTGGCTTTTGTTCATTTTGTATCGAGATATTGATATCTTTAAAGATTGAGACTGCAACTTGTATCATCCGCTCTTACCTTAAGCCAAAATTATTTAACAATTTTGGAAGGCGCTAGAAAATTTGTTATTCTCAGTGTGGGAGAAAAATTATGAGAATCAATTATGTAGACAAAAAAAAATGTATATATGTGTATCGCATTGCTTTTGGCCTTATATCACATGATCGATTTTCTTTAAATGTGACTCAAGTTCTTCTCTATATATGGTGCATTGATTATTTTTTTTTTCAAAATTGCTGGAGAGGAGGATATCGTGAAAAAAACCAAATTCGATTTTCTTCATATGTATTGTAGGAAAAAATTGATTTAAACAAATTTGTTATCTGCAATAGACGTATAAACAATCCAAAAAACGTTTTCCAATAATCATTCTTAAAATTGAAATTTTGTTTTTTGTTCTTTTCCTGCCCCTTCGGTTTAAATATTTTTTTAAACTTTTTTTTGATAGTTTATACCCTTATTTAAAGCTATCAAGAAATCTCTACAATTTTGTTAAATTATAGAACACGCACTTGAAAAGCAGAAAGATCTTTTTGGAAAAATACCTTTTTCTTATTTTAGTGTACATTGAATGGGATAGTAGATTTACAAAAAAACTTTACTTAAGCAAGATCTTCTTAACACTTATTCCTCACCTTTATATATATATATAGTGTTCCTAAACTGTCTTTAGGATTTTGTTAGTGCACAAAAATCAAACTATATGAAATATTTTGGGTATTTTTATCTAAAATGAAAGTAACATAAATTAAAATTAAACATAATATAGTTTAAATGTCCATCATGATCACGTTGGCAGGCACAGATACAAACACTGAAATTTCGTTGTATATTTTTGAGCAATAAAGCTTTAATTTCCTTTATGGTGGTTCGGATGATATATTTTAGAGTTGGAATGTTTGCTGAATTATTTGCATAAACTTTATTTTTCTCAAATACAAAAGTCTAAAGGTGTCAGGGCGCAAGATCTTGACGAAAAAATTACATCCTCATTCTGTGAGATAACGTACAAGGAATCTTCGCGCGCAATAACACGATTTTTTCTAGTGTTGTTTGACATGTAGCGCCATCTTGTTGAAAATAATTATCGTTAGTATCAATTCCATTTAATTAAGGTCATACGAAGTCTGTTAAAATCTCGTTATAACGCTCTGCATTCATCGTAACAGCGTTACCCTGATAGTCTTCAGAGAAAAATGGACCGATGATTTCTCCGGTTTATAAACCTCACTAAACCGTACATTTTTGCACATAATGTGTTCATTCGAGGATTTCTTCCCCCAAATGTAACAGTTTTCTTTGTTAACTGTACCTTTTACCAAGAAAAGAGTCTCATCGCTAAAGATGATTTTTAGGCGCAAAATATCGAACTTCTTTCTGTAACATCCAAGTAACAAAATTACTGCGTTGCTAATAGTGTGTCACATTGAACTCTTGAGACAGCTGTCTCAAGACAGCGTGTAGATTCAAGTCCTCGTGTAAGATGGGAATCTTACACAAGGACTTGAATTTATGTTCCGAGAAATTTGTAATTCTTTAAATCGCTGTGAAATTGGTCTGGATGGCTCATTGTCGATATTTTGTCTTACAAGAGTAATGTTTTCAGCAAACGTGCAGTTTTTTTTTACCTCCCCAAGTGTATTTTGTTGTGAACATACTCAGTATTTCAATCGGTTAAAACAAATTTTTACTAGTTTGCTTTTTTGGAAGATAAAAAACAGATCATTGCAAAACTTATTCAAAATTTAATTGCATCGATGCCTCATTCATAGAAATAATTGAGCCAAACTTTTTTTTGAGGGATTTTTTTTGTTCTAATATTTTCTGGTTGAGGGAGCAAATGCAACGTCGATATTTACCAAATCATCATACCCAAACTTTTAACCATTCACCATATCTAGCTGATGGGAGTGAAAGTAAAAACATGTTTATTTAACTGTTGATAATGAGAAGATGATTGCTTGAGTAATTAAGAGAGCATATTTTTTATGATTTTTTTTTTGTTTTCACCAGAGCGTAAAGATAAATTGCCTTAAATTATAAAAAAAGCTACAATGGAACATCGATTATCCGGATTGATCTTTATAAGGCCCAAACCGGTTAGTTGCAAGATAAAAAACGATTTATTATACTGTGTTTCAAAATTAATATCAGAATTTTAAATGTATGTAATATTTCTCAAGTTTCAACTATATTGATTAAGTAGTCATGATTTGAAAGAGCAACTCAAACAGTTGTAACTGTGTACAAGTTCATAATACTGTCTTGTAACTTCCGCTTGAAAGCGCCAGTAGCAAAGTTGCCGACCTCCCTCCACCAACAGAAAGCGTACTGTGTTTTGTAGTTTCCTTAGTATAAATCTGTAATTACTGTTCAACGTGCATTCCATCTGAAATCACGCTGTGCTCCTCCGAGTAACAATAACATTCGTAGATGATATAAACAGTTTGAATCTACTGGCTATTTGTAAAGGGAAGAGTACAGGACAACCGAGCGTGTCCGAAAACAATGTTGAACGTGTGAGTCTTTTGTGCATAGTCCTAGGAAATCCCATCAAGGAAATTTATCTCAACTACAATACGAAACGTAGAACATAGAACTTTATTTGGAAACAAGATGGGCGCCTCCTCATCGGCATAACGCTGTACGTGATGGCTAACGTGCCACCACTGTTCGTGTCGCTGTACGTAACGCTCGCCGTGACGGTTGAATTCAACCCGAATTCAATTTTCGTTTTTCAGCATTTTTCTTACCATTTCATAATGTAAGAAAGATAGATATATTTCAGTAATATTAAACAGTTGCTCGGAAGGTTCGTTCGAACAAAAAAAAAAAAAATCAGATACAACTATACGTTACAAAAAAGCCTACCCTGCGTGAAGTTATTAAACTTAGATTAAGCAAAGAAATACACTAATATTATCTCATTTATTTTGCCCTATTACAGGAACATCAACAAACATTATTTCATCAGAGTTTATGCTTGGTCATGTATTGTATTTTAATCAAACTATTTTTTCAGAAGTTAATTTTATAATTTATTTAATAACAGGCCTAAATTTTGCTGTATCTCTTTTGTTAAACGATTAACAAAAAGCCAATTAAAATCGTACTTTTGTATTTATAATCATACATTTCCTGTTGACATAAAGCCTTTATTTGATAAGTATATGAAAGTTTTCAAATATTAACTTTAATAGTGACTTTTTTTTTAATTTCTTAGTGCGGATGTAAGCAGTCCGGATAATTGGATATTAGAAAAGCAGCGTTGGGATAATCGCATCCCAATGTGTCAGTTTTTCTTTACCTAATGTAATAAACTTTTATAATTTGTCAAAATACTATTACGCGAATCGCGAGGTAATAATTGTGAGTGTAATAATTGTTTTAACGTACTAGATAGATAAATAAATTTCAGTCATGAAAAATTGCAAGGTCTAATACCTTGCTTCTTCTGTGTGAAACACTGATAATTATAATAATACTGGAATTTTTTTTAAGGCTATTCAAAGTGATAGTACATTTATTTTCAATGTTTTTTTTTTTTTTTACCTCCGGAACCACTGTTAAGTTATATCTTCGGAGGATGAGATGAACGAATTGTAGCGTGTGTGAAAAATGCCATGCCTGACCGGGATTCGAACCCGGGACCTCCGGGTTGGACCTCCAACATTTACAATGTTGGCAGTAATTAATATGCGAGAAAATTTCTCATTGTTTTGTGTTTCCCTCCCCAAATAATTCCGGTAATTTTATTTTATGCTAACTGTAAATTTCAAATTATAACTCAATACAACTATAATTCAAACTTAAATTTCCAACTTAATAATAATAATACCGATGACATAAAATCATTTCTCCTCACCTCTTTTCTATTTCATAATATCTCATTTCCTTAGAAGATAAAATTTTTTTAATCTATTTTCAACCTCTCTCTTTATCTGTTTAGCCTCCGGAACCACCGTAAGGTATTACATTAATATACAGTAAAGAAGCACATTAATTCCACTTCACTTTCTTTCTCCCGCTCTTATTCTCTCTTATGTATACCAGTACGCATATACGTATACATTAATACTGTTATTTTAAATTTATTTAATTCCCCAGTATCTCGAGATTATGCCTGATTAAAGTCATGTTTTTCTTTGGAACATTTGTTAACAATTAAAAAATAACAATATTATAAAAAAAAATAAAACAATTTATGCAAAATCGCATCCCACCCCAAAAAATATGCTGTTGTAGCCTTATCTGTCTGATTTGTTGTGATATAATAACAAATCAGACGATAAAAGGTGACCGGAAGAATTAAATAAATGAATAATGTTTAAAGTATGGCCGGGTCTTGAACTCGATCACCCGGTCGACTCGGTACCCGGCGCATTACGCCTCGTCGGCCGTCGCCACTAATTCCGCAAAACCTGCGCGAATTTTATTTGGTTTGCGCATGCGCGCGCTTTATTTAAGACCATTGATTAATTAAACGAAAAAGTATTATATTTTAATAAAATGATGAATGTTTTAAATTAAATTGTATGCGTAAGTCGTGCATCAGAAACAAATGTGTATTCAGATTTTTTTGTTTTAAATTTCGGTTTGTTGTTTACCTGTTAAAGAGTTATTTTTCAAATAATTTTTTTTTTTTTATTTCTCTCGTTAACTAAAAGATTATTATCTAAGAAATTTTTATTTATTTATTTTAAAATTTTTGTGTAATTAACTCCCTCTACGAATCATGAGACATTGCCGATGGTGGGGGGGCTTGCGTACTCAGTGATACAGAGTAGCTGGACCGAAGGTGCAACCATGTCGGAGAGGTA
>JAAAKQ030278421.1:0-10495 GCA_010016005.3 Zanna intricata | reverse complement strand
ATATATATATATATATTGTGTATATTCTCACAGAACACACATACATTTCAAATGCATTTTTTCTTTAATTGCAGTAATATTCACCCGGTTATTTACATCCTATCGACTACAAAAAATATTCGCTTTCTAAAGCTAGAAATTAAACAAACGATCAGACAACTGGATATCCAAAGTTTTACAATTAAAGTCACTTGGCTAGCTAAAAAATAAATAAAAAAAAAACATCACATCTAGATTTTTAATTCTCATAATTTTATCAATTAAAAAGAAAAACCGTGAAATCTTAAAATGTAGAACACTTCGTAATATAAATAAAAATTTTTAAACAAAAAAATTAATAATAAAAACAAGATCATTAGCATAAAAGTAGCAGCAAAACTGCAATTAATTAAAACTTTTTAATTAAAATTATGAAAGGAAGACCTTCAGATTGCTGACTAAGCCGATAGAAATTATAATTAACTATTAGTAAAGAAAATATAAATTTCATTGAAAATAATATCGAAACTAATATTTATTTATATGGTTTCTAATTCGGAACAATGTAATACGAAATTTTTATTTAACAGCAGTTAATTCATTCGCTTAAAACAAATAAGAAATCAACTGCTTAAAAAAAAATTAGTTAAATAATAAGCTCAACGATCAAATTTACTAGTTTATAAGATCACCTCAATTTCATTCAGAGAATTTAAATTTAGTTCTTACATATATTTCAGATAATTTGTAAAAAAATATTTTAAACATAATATAACACCACTCCTTACCGTAGAAATATCAAGTACGTTGTATGTATATATCATTTTGTTTATTGTTTCTAAATAAATGTTAATGGCAAAATTAAGAAATAACAAAAAAAAATGTATAAACGTGAAATTCTTAGTAAACGCAATCCAATAAATAAGAATATATCTAGTAGATAATGAAAATATTAACGATTTATACAAATTGAATTAAACATTTGTTTATAAAATAAACTCTCTTGTAGCTAATGAAACATCATATCTTTCCCAGAATTTTCCCGATTATCAGCAACGCATCAACAGCAAATATATTTATAATCTGAGGGAAGGCACAAAAGAGCATCATAAATCCAAAATAAATGGCTAAAACCGCTTCCTTGTGATCATCGAGGAACTTTCGTCACGAAAGGATTCTACCACACTACATTTATAACAATCATCAACAAAAGCGAATCGGTTCTTTCATATAGAAACAAACCATCGTTATGTATAATAATAATAATAATAATAGGAGCTTCTGTTACTAAAATAACTTAAAAAAAAAAGAATAACATAAAAAACGAATGCAAACTTTACAAAATAATATCGCATCGTCGACACTACACTTAATATAGTTAACAATATATTATAGTAACTGCAGATCACGGAATACAGCAACCCGATTGAACAATGGCACTCCCAATTAAACAACCGAACAAAAATTCTAATTTATTACTTAAACGATGAAAATGTTATCTCTTTTATAAACAGGACAAATCATAAAACAAAAGAAAAGAATTTGTGGAAATTGTAAACTATCTGTAACAAAACATATTACACGGTACGGGAAAATGGCATAAATTAACACGAAGATGGAAACCCAACGGTGCATTGTACGTAAGTTAACAGCTTACTATCCGCCCAGGGGGTTTCCTACATAAGCATTTACTTTAATGAAAAGTAGGTAAATTGAAAAAACCTACTTCTGAATATCCGGTCCAGAAATCGAATTTACCATCCATCAGTTTCAATAAGAAACAACTAATAAAATTATATTCGCTTTAAAGTAATCACAGTTTTACAACACTAAAAACTATAAATATTAAGGCAGTTTTAGTAACCTACCTATACACCTTTTATGTAAACACTCAAACGATCCGATCAGAAATAAATAAATGTTCATTTTACACACAAAAAAAAAAATAAAAAGAATAAAATGAAAAACTAACCATTGTACTTCCACTAATAAGTAGGTGGACTACAAATACTGTCTCTCTTATATTGTAATTCATATATCGCAACTGAAATAAGAATTAAGAGTCGCCTTCTTTTACAATAATGGCATTACACATTGCCTGTCAGTACCTGTGGTCTCGAATAAACATGTAATTTATAAAGACAAATAATAACTTGGTTTCTCTAACTGGTAAAGATACTATAAGTACTACTGCTGTGAATAATACTGACCAACAGAATAGCGGTATGTTTTCCATTGTTATACCTTTAGGTCGTATATTTATTATTGTTGAAATGAAGTTAATTACCCCTATGATGGATCTAATTCCTGCAATGTGAAGAGAAAAGATAGTAAGATCAACCGATGGTCCTGAGTATGCGATTTGTGCAGAAAGGGGTGGATAGATTGTTCATCCTGTTCGTGATCCCGTTCTTACTAGTGATCTTGAGAGCAATGTAATGATTGAAGGCGGTAGTAGTCAACAGCTTATGTTATTTATTCGTGGGAATGCCATATCAGGTGCTCCAATTATTAATGGAACTAGTCAGTTGCCAAAGTTTAAAACATTTTGGGTGTAACATTGATTATCAAATCTTTTTGACTACCGCCCACAATGAGAATCAAAACTTTTCTAGCGCCGCCCAAACTTTTTAAATACACCATCTGTTAAAAATAGTTGGAATTATAGTTTTTAAAATGCGATTTTAAAAACAGTAATTATTGCTTTTAAACATGGCATATTCTATTTCTGAGTTAAAACTTATATTTTAAATAAGAGCAATTAAAACGCATATTTAATCAGAATTGGAAATATTTTTATTAAAATTGCTTTCAAAAAACTTACAATTGTATCTATATAGTTATATAACAACAATAGTAATAGTATATTCAATAAAACAATACAATAATTAAAACTAAGCTGTAATTGAAAAATCACACTGATATTAGTGTGAAGGACGAATCTGATATGCTTTAACTGAGTTTGTTAAGGCTCGTTTACTGCAGGCTTTAACAAGTTTATCAAGCTCGAATTTACTTAAAAATAGCCGTAAGTCGCCGCGTTCGGTAACTTGCAGCCGATTTATCGTTTTAGTTGCTGTTGCAACGTTGCTACAGCACTAAATCCACGTTAAAACAAATACGACGATGGGAATGCTGTCAGAAATCGTTAAACAATCAACTATGATCTAGAGTAATCACTTTATATCATGAAATATAGTAAGGTGTCCCTTAAGTTTTGTTCTAGTGCAGTAGGTGGTATTTAATTTTAGTTTGAAATATCAGGAAAACATAATTTTTGCCTTTCTTTAATCAGCCATAGCCTTTTAGACAACCTGAATGCCACCAACTTTCTGTGGACCGCTCCCCATGAAGGCCTCCAGCGCCAATAAGGGGATGTTATCGCCCAATTTGAGGACGAATACTCTACAGCCTCACCCGTTGACCTTTTAAGGTGAAAATTTAATGGCATCAATATCCCACATATAGAAGTAATCTGATACAGTTTAGTCAAAAACGGTTAGTTCTGTAGATATAAAGTGATTTAGACGCCAACACCGAATACACGTAAATACGAACAATAAACATCCGGAAAATTTTCATCCGGAAATTTTTGTTGTTTGGGTTCCTTAGGCATCAAAACGTTAAGATCCGGTGAAAATCCTGTGTGGCTATGGACCGATTACAATACTTTCCTTCTAGAACTATTCCGTTTAGTGTTATCTAGGCGGGAAAATAATAGAATTTATAATCAGATTATTCACTATATCTGATAGATATATTCACTAATTTATCATAGATACTCTATAAATTTACAGACGAAAAATTTTCAACAAAACAGAGAAGAGTGCACGAGTTACTTCAAATTAAAATTGTGGTTCTCATAAAACAAAAATTGCCACAATTTAACTTAAATTTTTATTTTGAAAATATATTCAAAATTCAAAGAGAAAGACAATACACGAACAAAGGACGAGATAATTCAGTTAAAGTTTTCAATTCGTTAAAAATTTCAATTAATGGAAATTTCAATTAATAAAAAACAAATTTCAAACAAATTCATTTTATCCAATGAATATTATTCTGAATAATAGAAAATACATTTATACTACTAATGTGAATTGGAGCTCGGCCAGTTGAAGAACCACTTATTTTAACAGGCCAAATCCTAACCACTATATATTTTTTGTACTTTATTATTAACCCGATAATAATCAAAATATGAGATAAAAATTAAATTAATAAGCTTTAAGCAATATAACTTGAAATTATAATAAGGTAAAATCTACTATTAACTTTACTTCAAAATCCTAACAATTTCAAATAATGAAAAATGTAAAACTTCTAAAAACACAATAAAAAAAATGTAATTCAAAACAACAGACAGATATATTCAACATAAATATATCAGCTTATCATAACGATAACGAGAAAAAGAACCACAAACCCATACAAAAAAATAAATAAAAAAAAACAACCTGATATTCTGATATTGTATTTTTGGACAATTTGAGCACAAAAAATGTGTTTAAACAAAAAAAAAACAACTTATTACCATTTAAACATTGCCAAATATTCCACAACAGATTTAACATAAGTTTAAGAAACACCTAAACATTTAGTAATACTTTTTCTGCAACAAGTTAACTTTGTTAAATCAGTTTTTGAACTACTCTGTACAAATAAACAGACAGAAAGAAAGAAAACTCAAAAAAATATTGCAACAATAACAAAAATTTTGAAATTGCGCTTAATATTTATAGAATAATAAGTACAGAACTAAAAAATCCTGAATGTACATTTCATCAGCATAAGTACGCTTTAAAAACTTCCATTATATATAGCTACTAATTAGCCATAAATAAGCAAATTTATAAAACGATTATAAAATGTTAAAGATTAGATTAAAATAATTTAAAGTTTCAAAATTAAATTTTATTAAAATAATAATCTCATTGTGTTTTTGTAATATTAATAATTATGATTACTATTATAATAAAATTTTTTTATGCAATTTTACTACGGAAAGTATACAATAAATAGCTTTACATGAATAGTAATCTAAAACCACTGATTTACGAACAGGAATTTGTTACGGTGTGTTCTGATCAGTTCGTATTATGCCGATTATATCGGCGATATCATTAATTTTATTCATTGAATACATTACGGGTAGATAGACAGAGATAAATATAGAGTTATATACAACTAGCGCCGTATTTTGCATGTGGGATTACACAATATATAATTTATATACGTGCGAAAATAAATATATACTTCATAGGTATATAATATACCACCTACTAAATATCCTTAACCTTAAAATCACCGCTTATATTTAAAAAAAAAAAAAAGGAAAGTTAAATATAAAACCATTTCATTATTATCACTCCTTTATATTAGTAGTTACTTACATTTCACTTACGAATAAACTTAAAATTGGAAAATCACACAGCATATATTAAACATAAATACTACGTACGCATACAAACTGACATACACCCCAGTGGGAGCATCAGAAACTATGAATAATTAACATTAAAGGAAGTCGTTGAGAATATACTCTATTATGAATCATACAGCAACAAATATTCAATTACAGTCTAGCTAAACAAAGAAAACACTTGAGTAGGAGCCGTTATAATTTTGTAACGAAGAAAACAATAAAAAAATATTACGAAAAACTCTGTTCTGTTTTTATGACTTTATCAAAAACTCTATTTCGGAAAATACTTTAAAAAAGTGATACTGAAATACTAGAATAAGAAACATGCGAACTATATTTATATGACCCTTGTATATTTAAATTTTCATTACTTTTCCTGATAATTTAGTTTTAATTGGTTCTTGTGTTCGTGAGTTGTTTTACTTTACTGTTTACCTATTTTTTAATTATATTCGATTTGATTTTTTTTTTTAAATTGTTTATTCAGTTTATTTAAAATTTTATTTGTGATTTGTTAGGTTTATATATAAAGATAAAGGTCTTTGATTCGATTTAATAATTTCCAAATATGTAATAAACACAAGTTAAAATATGGACTTGCACAATTTTAGGTATTCATTGATTAATTTCGGAAAAAAAGAGCGTCGTCATCTAAATAATATTGTTCTTTATATACTTCTTCAGTTATTTTAGTTACTGTATCGAGAACCATGTTTTTTTTTGTTGTTTCAAATAAATATAGACGAATCTGTTTACTCTTTAAATTAATGTTTAATAAATTGACGTAAAAATAAAATTACTTTAATATAGTTAATAATATTTCGTTAACCATACATATTTAGTAATTATAATTGGTCTAGTAAGAAGAGCTAAACAAGCGTATGATCGAAATAAGCCTAAAAAAAGATTAAGTTAATGCATGTTTTAGCACAGTTCAAAAATATATGAGAATATCCGTTGAATATTTTATCGGTGCTAGGCTCTATTACTTGTCATCCAGAGGCTTCTTGAATTCGAGGGTTGATGAGGATGGCAATTAAAATAGCTGTCTTTAATGCCACATACGTTCCTATTTTACTGTATTCCAATGAGACTTAGAAAGGAGCAGAATTAAAGTGCAGGGTCAGAAATGAGATATATCAGAAGAGTTCTGGGTAAAATTAGAAGAGATCTCATTAGAAACAGTAACATAAGTACGACCCTGAATACAAAGCCTATTATCCAGAAGGCAGAAGAAGGTAAATGAAGATGGGTAGAACATGTCTTGAGAATGAGCGAAGATAGACTGCCCAGAAGGGTGTGAGAGTACACCGACCTCTTCTTCCGTGAGACGGAAGAAGGAGGTCGGGGTACGCCCAAGAAACGGTGGGAAGATAAGGTTAGGGACGGTTATGTGAGACGGGGAGGAGACTGGAATCGAAGGAGGCAGATGACTGGAGACCAGAAAGCACGGAGATGTTTTGTAACCTAGTCACCTGGGAGGTAGAAGGGATACGAATAAAAATAAAATAAGTAGAATTCTAACTGGTATTTTTAATCCGTTTATTACGACCAGCTCAAACTCGGATGTCTTCTTTTATTAACCAGACTGTAATATGCATATCAAGCAACTCACAGACACTACAAAAATTTAGCAAGAAACTTATAAAACGCCAAAACAAAAAGAATTCATGAAACAACAAAACTTTTTTCAAAGTTAATACTTTTTCAGTTCTGAATATTCAAATAATTTTTCAAAGATTAATTAAACGTGGGATAATTTTTCAAAGGATAATCCTTACTAAAGATACAAATGGAAATTAAGAAGAAATAACTGATCACTTAACCCTATTTCTAGAAGAATACACATCTTTCTTGCATTATTTCCCATTACAATGGGATGGGGAGATGATTCAAACCTATATACGCCGAAAATTATGATAATTAACTTAATAATAACGTTTAATAAACAACTGTGAACAAATCAAACAGCATTATAATAATCCTACTTCTAATTAAAGTAAAGAAATAATGGGTGTTAAAATTATTACTGCATAATTAATTAAAATGAGTAAAATACCTAGCGATTCAAAAAAAATCTTCACAACTTTAAAAGCATAAATAAATTTATTGAGAAAACTTATAGATTCGATTCAGGTTTCATTTCACAGAAAACCACATCAAGTTTGTCACCCAACATTACCTTGGTTCAAAATAGTTTTCATTTTTAATGCGACATACATCCCACCTAAAGCCTATTTCATTCTAGACTTTAGCCAGCATGTCTGACGTTACCTCTGCAACTGCGGCGTTAATTCGAAGCCTTAGGTTAAAGGGATCGACAGACAAAGATAATACATAAAACGGATTTTTAATGAAACGCCAGAAGAAATTTAGTGAGGTCAAATCTGGGGAGGGAGGTGACCATGCAATTGATCCTTCACGATCGATTCACTGAACTGAATCGAGTATCAAGAAAATCTCGAACTTCTAGGCGGTAGTGATGTGGTGTTCCATCATGCTGATTACTAATAGCGTCCACCATGGTCAACTTAAGAATTAAAAAATTTTGAAGCTCTCCAGATAAAAGATACCAATTACAGTTAACTCCTGGAAGAAGAACGGACCCTACAGTCTTTATTTGCTTAAGGCACAAAAAACGTTGACCTTTAGGGTTATCACGGATGTGCTGCAAAGTTTCATGAGGGTTTTTCCTTTCCTATAGTGGCAGTTACATGTGTTCACCTTGCCACTGTGAACCGTTATCTGCGATTCTATCCATCATTTCCACACAAAACTACAGCCGAGAAACTTTGTCGTCATCTGTAATATGTTGAACCACGGTTAGTTTTGAACCACTTGTACGGCTTCAACTGCAACCGTTTACGAAATACGCGCCAAACAGTCGTTTGTAGAGTACCAGTCTCACGTGACTCATGTCGAGTAGGATTTCTTCGGACTACGTGTAAAGCATTTTCCGAATTGTTTCACAGCAACTTCAGGGACGCATGGGCATCCTGGTGACTTTGTATGTTTAATAGAACAACCTGTCTCAACGAAGGTTTGATGCCAAGAGTAAATTGTAATCATACTAGGAACCTCTCTACCGTACTCTCTACGAAAGTGACTTTGAACAGCAGTTTCTGACTGCAAATAGTGAAACCAAAACGCACACAGAGAGCACATACCACGCCAGTAAATGTATCCAATTTTAACAGCGTAGTACTGACAGCACTGGAGACCGAATTCGGCACCAATGAATACGTAAATCAAAATTAGATATGTTTTGCTATGAAATGAGACTTCAACCGAAACTGTAAGTTATCTCAATAAATTATTAAATTCTTTTGAATAGCTGAAGTCCTTTTTAAATCGCCCGATATATGACAACCCGGAAGTATTTGACACGACAAATACAGTAGAGATCATATACAGCAGTGATCATACTCGTATATTTGCATTCAAAATTTATTAACTGAACTGTATACTTAGTTTTGTTACAATTTGTATGCTTCGTCAGAAAAAAGACCAGAAAACTGCAATCCAGAGGCAAAAATGATAATGTTTAAATTTAACTAACACCAAGTAAGACTCGAACTACTAATCTTATGAATGAAAAATCAAGAGCAATTGATAAAATGATCAAGAAGCTCTGATTTTTTACACCCATTTAAGTCAAAATTATAAGCATTCAGTAAACGATTCAAGGTATCACCATATAATTTCGATAATAAAGCGTAAAATTATTAAAATTAAAAAACAAATAAATATTTAAATTATCAATTTCATTAGGACCGTTATCTTAAGAATTAAGAGACCCAAAGAAAGAAGTGGAAAAAACATCAAAAATTTCCAAATACAGTATCCGATAACCACACAAATAAATATTACAAAAAGGTGGCTTCTGAATAAATCCACATTCCGCAATATTCGGTTAGGGGACAATTAAAAAAATATTTGTGAAAGAAAAAATAGATTAAGAGTACTATTTATATATACATATACACATTTATACACATTATATAAACACATACACACATTTGGCATTAGACTCGGTTGTTATCTACTTAACAATCGACACCGATTAAATTTTTTAACGTAATCTCACGCCTGATTAAATTCAAATATTTCATGTAACGGGATATTCGTTATGTATACTTCAATACAATATCTCCCATCATGAAAAACATATTTAAGTTTTTTTTTTCATTTCACAAATAATTAAAACTTCTATTTCTTAATAGAAAAAATTTCTGCCTTAAAAAATCTACATTACCAAAAAAACTGATAAAACGATACAAAGTTAATTAGTTTAAAAAATTATTCATATTAATTAGTTATTTATTAGTATTAGGGTAATGCAAACATATTTAATTTTTTAACAACAAAAGGAAGAAAATCAGTCTGTTGCAACTTTACTCATTAATGGAAGTGTCACGACTGCTCTTCATGCCAGTACACCCGGACAGAGAAATGGTGCTAGCACGCTAACAATTTAAACAAACGAGTCATATCGCTATCTTTAGCATTATAGCATGCTATTTTATTTATTATTATTTTATAAAATTAAATTTAAACGATAATTCAGTTCTGAACGTAAACAAAATAAAATAAAAATATACATTATGTGCAGGATGTTCTAGGGTAGATTAGAAGACCTGGCTTTATCCGATAAGCGCTTCACGCGTAGGCTAATTGTCAATCACGGGACAAGAAAGACAATACTTCAATCGCCCCCCTAAATCACACTAATAGAATGTCGGTGTGGTATCAGGATAGCCTCAGAATCGATTTAGCAAGTCCGATCTCACACTCATAGAACCCGTAACAGAGATGAAGGATAACGAAGAGGGATTAATAATGAGAAAAGACGACCTATACACGAAGGAACCGCGGTACCACTCGGAGGAAAGCTCATATCCCCTGTGGACAAGGGCACCCTACCTGCACACAATTCTTAGATCAGGCCATTTTTACTCAGGATGAGACTATTCATTACGCGATCAAACAAATTTACATTACACACAAACAATATAAATATATTACAACAAAAGTTATTTTTTTCTACCCAAGAGTTCCGTGAAAACTACCGGAATATAAAGATAAATTACA
>JAAAKQ030278409.1:0-23121 GCA_010016005.3 Zanna intricata | reverse complement strand
GCTCTAAATTATTATAGATATTTATAGAGCTTATCAGTTATGTTTATTAATACTTGCTTAAATAGCTGTATGCACAGAAACACTCTAAATTGATCCTCTAATCAATATCCAAGTCTAGTTTTAAGAAATAAATCATTCCACCTTAAAATAAAAATTCCACCTTTAATTTTCATTTCCTACCAGTAAATAACGTTTATTCATAATACTTGAGTTTACTGACAAATTTATAACTATAAGAATTTAACCAATGTCACTAAAAAAAGAATTATTTTGAAGAAAAAATTATTTCCAATTCATTTAGAACATACATTTTGATCATTCAACTGAAACATTATAATATTCTCACTACTGTCAAAGAACTAATTATCATCAGTAATTTTTTTCACAAAAAAACTTATAATCTATACCATTTTAAGATATAGTTTAAAATTGTATCTTTCTGTACTTATTTTAATTTCCTCCTTTATCTTCTGAAGACACACTTAGCAGATTTTCTAAGTTGAGGTTTTGGAAGTATGCCAACATGCATTGAAAGCGGTACAAGACATTATTTGGTTTAGATCATCCAAATAGCAAGGAATCTTCTGTTGACTTAATATTTACTGATTACCATTACTGGGAATTAATTTTCAAATGTACTGTTTTTTCTATCAGGTAATTGACTGCTTATAAAATTACTGATTCTTCACTAGATTGATACACTCTATTTTTTTTTAAACAACCTTGATTCTTCTTTCACTAAGATAAACTAGTCCATTTCCTTTTCTTGTTAAAAAGTCTAATCATGTTAGAAATGATTGAATGACTTATTTAAAAATTGATCTATTTATTTAATATGCTTCATCATTCAGAAAAGGAATTTCTGTCATTACAATACAGAAGAATAATTACACTCAATTTTACTTGCAGCATTATTTAATTTTTGTTCTAGATTACTTTCTGTTTTGTTACTATTGTCTCTTTATCATAATCACAATAATAAACTCCAGTTTAATGTCTTGTGTTAATTTGTTTTAAGTTCTGTGTACTTACTTCAAATATTATATCTGGTTTAAATATGGTAAACATTACATCTTGTCTCCAAGGTGTTTCTGAAACTTACTTTGCAATTCCTACCTATTATCAGAAGTAGTACTTTTATTTATTTATGTATTTTTTTTGTTTAAGTGAGAAACCCCCATTATAAGCCACTTGAGTCATGTGTGATATTATTTTTAGTTATGTTTTACCTAGATATAAATCTTTTAAGTCAGAAATATCCTTATACTCAATCCTGTGTTGGTATTTTGGTTCCATATTAATTTGGCAAAAGTACTATCACTAAATTTTTATAGTGTGTTTTTTCTCTACAAAGCAAATAATTTCCAAGTTACAGAGAAATTCAATTAGAATTTTACTGAATTAGAAAAATTATCAAAGTATAATTTCCTACACTGACTTGGTATCTAGTTAAAGAATTTAAATCAGGAAGAGATGTAATATCTTTAAACTATATTTACTAAACAGTCTAAATTAGATCTATTTGAAACTGTATCCTGACAATTAGAAATTAAATCTGTATATTCAAGAATGTTATTTGTTTAATATATGAAATTATACTGATTTTTTAAATTTTACTTTTCACTCAGATATTTTCTCATTTACCGCGCAATATAAAAATCTCTTCTTATTTCTTAGCCACTTGGTATTCTGTTTCCTTTTTCATCTTTTAAGAGTAAATCTCTTTAAATATTCTGACATTTTTCTCCATTTGATTGATGTGATTGCAAAAATAATTTAGTAATTCAACTGTATGTTACTAACAATTGTATGTGGCCAAATATAGTGCTATCATGGAAATTAATAATTTCTGAATGAAGATTAAGATCAATTGTACTAATAGGTCATTCAACTAGATTATGCTCAAAGCATCCATGCTTTAGAGATAATTTTACCTATACTTAACATGATTCATGGCTATTTAGCCATACTCAGGGACATGTAATTGAATTCAGCAGAAGTATTAATGTTATAGGCAATCTACTGCTGTAGTTAGTTATTTAGTTCATAGATGGCACTATTGAAGAGCTATATTGAAATAAGAAAATAAATAAATAAAATCATAAATATAATCTAACTAAACTTCAAGGGAAGCAAGCATAAGTTAAATTTGTTTAGATTGTATTTATAATTTTACTTATTTATTTTCTTATTTCAATATAGCATTTCAGTGGCACCATCTAAGAACTTACTAACTATAGTGGTAGATTGCCTACTACATTAATTTGTCAACATATACTATTTATGAATGAAAAAAACACCAAACATTATGACATGTTTTGTAATATAAATAAAAATGGAGTTAACTTTATTATAATAGTAAACAAAATAAATCATTTCTTTCTGAAATAAATTGTTAATCATTGTAATTTTATATTAGAAATTAGTAATAAATACAGTCATACTTAATGACTTTTGAGTCCCAATAATTACAATAATTGTTTTTATTAAGAAAAAAAAATCAAATTGGATGCTGACAAAAACTTACGGCAGAAAAATACATCATAAGCCCCAATTTTCTGTTTATCTTCTTTTTATGGAGATAGATGACTAAGAGTGTATTTCCTAAAGGACAAAAATTCTTAAAAAATAATAAGATGAAAGCCCAAAAAATATAAAATAAACATTCAAAACTATAAAAGATTTGAAAGTGGAAGGTGTGCACTCATATTTTTGTAGAACATACCCACATCCTTCATGTGATTCAGACATTAGGCAACTTTTCAACTGTTCATCTACTTTTCATCATAATATATTACTAACTGTGTTTAAGATTATGTAATTAACAAGTAATACTCTTAATATAACAAAAAAAGTTTCAGAACTTTGTCTACCAATCTATAAATTCGTATGCAGCTTTGGTGAGTATGTAGTATGCAGTGGTGAGCTTGATCCAACCAATCCTACAGCTGTACTCAGAACTTCCTTCCATTAAACAATACTAAAATATAATTGACGAGAATTCCATGTAGGTGTATTATTTTTACAGCAAACGTATAAGGGATAGAAATTTACTTTTTTTTTTTTACTCATCATTTCATTGTAAATTAGTAATGTTTAAAAGGATCATTATTGTATTCGTAGCGCATCCAGTTTCCCGCTTTAATCAGTACAGCAAACGTTACGTTTACTACAAAATTATGAATTGCTTATTAATTGTTTTTATTAATTACTAATTTAAAAAAGGGAATGACTTGCATTAAACCCGTATTATTCCTGAAGTTTTTTTAAATTTAAAAACAGAATCTTGTAGAAAGAAGATAAACTGTAAAAAATAATTCTTAAAAGTAAAAGTAAATCAATAAAAATGACCATAATGATAGAATATAATAACAACAATTAAAGTTTTTTTTAAATTTATTACATTTTTACACCCGTAGCTTTCTGAAGAACTGGTACGAAAGTCTAGAAAATTTCTTCGAATTCAAATTCAAACAGCTGATTTGAAAGCATCTGTTCCAAATACGATTTTTTTTAATAGTGCTGAGCAGGTAAATGACCATAGAGTAAATTATGTATCGGTTATTGTAAAATTATTATTTGTTTATTTTATGGTTACTTGTAGTTGGGATTAATTGTATCGAATAATTCATACTGTAATTGAACTAAGTGTCTAACTTGGTAATAGCTTATATAACCTTTTTTTTTTCTTTTTTTTTTTTAATTAATTTAACTTAGTTTTGTTTACCGTTGTAAAAGTTGTTCCTCAGCCAGCAAAATTTGGATAATAATTTTTTTTTTTAGAAAGTTTAAACTTTTGAAATGCTTTATATTATTTTATTGTTGATAGTTGAATACGTAATGATGTACAAATTACACACTTTAAATGTTATTTGTTATTAATAACCCTTGTGTTTGTTAAAATATAATCGAGGTAACGCGTAACCGTCTTTATTTGCATTGATTTTATATAATGTAGTAAAGCATTCTAAAAATAAGGTCTCAGTTAACTGCATTTTTAAATGTTGTTCTAATTTATGAATAATTCATAGTAATTGTTTTGTGTAACTTTATTCGTTAGGTATTAGCTTAAGTAGAACATTAGGTAGGTAGTGTAGATATTCTTTAGGTAGAGCTTTATTCTTTAGGTAAGTGAAAATACATGTTTTAACTTAACAAATGCAGAATAATTTATTGAATAGGTTTTCAAAGAAAATGTTTGCATGCTTTTGATGAAACAGTTATCAAAACTTGCTTCTGAAATAAGGGGAATTAAACATGAAATGCACAAACAAAATAACCATCTTTCAAATTAACATGGAAGTTATTCTTTCAGAGTTTTTTCTAGAGTTAATCAATGCAATTCCTTCTTGGGAATCATTGGTAATGTTTACGGTACTTATCTAAAAATTTTAGTTAACCATTTTAGTTTATATTCAAATAATTCAAGAAATTTGAATATACACGAGTGGTTAACTAAAATTTTTGAATAATAATGATTTTTTGTTAACACATTAAATGTATAATTATGACATATTAGTAATCAAATATATTGTTTGATTACATACAAAAGAGATTTTCTAACCATTTTAAGATACAATGTCCCTGGTAATTGTACTGAAAAACGTACATAATACATCTAATCTAGATTTGTAAACTAAAATAATTTCCAGTAGTTTTGACCAATTATTTTATCAGCTTACATTTTTTTCATGCTTTAATATAACGATAGTATGTTTTCTTAGGAGCAGAAAACACAATTTAAATAATGGAAATCAGGTGATATGTACGAGGTCACACTATGGATTGCGTTATCAGTGCTGTAGTCAATTGTCAGTTTTGTGAGTTAACAGAACACCTCTTTAGATGGTAGTCCATTCTATGGAGAGTGGTTAAATAAAGATCTGAAGTTAGGGTTAAGGTTAGAATTTTTTTGAGAGAGCAATAAACTTAACGGTTATCAGAGTTAGCCATTGAAAATAACTGACAGTCCTCTTCATAAGATGATTATCCATCGTTCACAAGACTAATATCACAGAACATTTAGTCTTCTCTGCAGTGACTGTATTATTATTTAAACATAGATTTGACCACAGGTCCTACATTAGGTATTGCCATACCTTGGTAATTTATTCCTAACCTCTCTGCAAAAGTCTAACCTTACTCTAACTTAAACCTTTATGCTAACCTTTCTTCATATAACAGATTAGATCTCCATAACTTATAAAAATACTAGCTAATTGACTAGAGTACTGATAAGGCAGCACAGACTTTGACATTTTTTTTGGGTTACCAATTGTCCAAACTTGCTTTCTACACAGATATTTCCTAAGCATGTCTACTATAGTATATTAAAGTATGAAAAAAATGAGCGATATTAATCAAGTATCGCTCACAACTACCTTCCACATAATTTGAAAGTTGGGACATTTAACTTTAAACTGGATCTTATAATTCAGTATCTAGTTAGTTATATTTTCATACTGATGATTTTTTTTTTTCCCCTTTTTTAATGCAATATTAATAATGAAGGCAGGTTTAAATCTGAAAACTACAGTAATTTATTGATTTACAATGTTTAAACACCATATTTTCTTCATTTGTATGGCTAATCCCTACCTGGGAAGGTGTTCAGATAATTTCAGTTCTGTAAATGCTGTGAGGCAGAGCTCCATCTTGTACAAAAACAAAGTTGTCACTATCTTCCTAAAGATGAGACATTAGTCATTCACTTATCATGTTCAGATAAATTTCTGTGGTTACTGTCAAATCGCAAAAAAAGAATGGCTTGTACACTCTTTCACAAGATACAGCACAAAACATTTTCACTTTAGGGGAATCATGTATATGTTGTAAACTTTTTCTTGGTTATTTTTTTGTTCACCATATTCTTACATTATGTCTATTAATTTTTATATCCATTAATGTAAAATGTACATTTTTTAGCGAAAATTAGCCAATGTAAAAAGCCATTATCATTTTCAACACATTCCTGCAATGCCACATAAAAAGGAGATTTGGAAAAATTGTGTGAAATTGTTTTTCTTAATTGTGAGTGAGGAATCTTCTGTGCTTATTAAAAGTGATTCAGAATTCTATTTTTTATTTTTTGCTGTACAAAATTGTATTTATGTTAATATTTAATGCCTCTATGAATAAATCGTTATGGTAAAAGGGCTCCACCCTCTGGTTGAAGCCAGATAATACTCCTGAGGCATTATGTATAATGAACATTATATCCACTCTGATATACTGTAGACTATATTTATACTTATTTTAACTGTGTTGCTTATTATGAGTCATTAACAAAAAATGATATTTACTTTAATTTTTTATTTTTAGTTATTATTAAAAAATTAGTTTTGTGGTTTTTTTCCAGGTCGTGGTATGGCTGCAAAGATGCCGGAGTTAAATTACTCATGTGAGATATGTGGAGCAGATGGTTTAACTGATGACGAAATGAGAGTACATATTTTAATGTGCCATTTAAAAGGTGCAACTTCATGTCCTTTTTGTGATTTGGAAGATGTTGTACCTGAAGAAATGTTAACACACGTTAACACCGCACATCTTGATTATTTAACACCAGAACAAGAAATACTTACATTTATTGATGATGAAGAGGTTGTTACATGTAGGCAGGATGATTTATCTGAATGGTCACCCGTACCTTCAAAACCATTCATTAATGGTTTAAGCAATAGTAGTGATAACATTAATAATAATAATAATAACAATGATTGCTGCGATTCTAAACCTCATCCTGTGAGCAGTGAAGGTGCTGCCGGCTGGGGTTCGCCTCAAAGATCTCAGTTAGCTTTAAATTTAAGAAGCAGCACTACAGCTTCATTTACAAAATCTTCATTACAGAAATGCCCAATGTGTTCTTATACCAATGAAAGTGCTGTTCAGCTAGAAGAACATATTAATAGGCAACATTTTGACTTGACCAGTCCATCGTTTCCGGCAGATTCTCCATCAAGTACTTATGAATCAGTTTATAGCTGTCCATTATGTATTCAGACATTTCAAAACAGTCCAGATTTAGAACTTCATGTAAATATAGAACACAAAGATATTCTAAGTCCAGCAAAGGTGATTTCTTTAATATTTTTCTTTTTACATTAAATAATTATACATTAAATGGTATTGCATTTTATGAACAGTTTTATGGAAATTGTGAGGTATAAGTATGTGTTGCATTGCTGTACATTGTATATGTGTGTTATATTTTTATATTGAAATAGTTGCAGTTTGTATGGCAAGGTTTCAAGGTTGTATTGTAATTTATGAAATTTTATTTTGTATCTTTAAAAATTTTATTTTGTTGTTTTGATCACATAGCTACTTCTTTTTGTACATAATTAATATTATAATTGATGATATGTATAAGGTTTATTGTATGTAGTGAGATCTTTTTTAATTTTTTTGTTTAATTTCTGTTGTGTATTATTTACACTGTGTAGTGCATTGACAAGAGGATTGACAAACTGAATTGGATCTTTCCAAAATCAGAAGTACTATAGTGAAAAAGATAGTTAATGAATTAAAATTTTTATTAAATTTAAACATTTATAGAAATAGAAAGGATAACTCCATATAAATTACTTTACTTCATATTATAACAATATAAAACTACATATAAGATTTACAATTAAAACTTTCTGAAATGGGAACCATTGGTATATAAAAAAAATTCCACTTTTGCTGGTTTTTATTTTAACATGGATAATAAATTTATTTGTTTAGATGGGCTAATAAAAAAAAGATAAGATTATTACTAGGGACATTTGGAAAGTTCTCTGCTTGACAAAGAAAGCAAGATCTCAGAAAAAAATGTTTATTTTTGAACATAGTTACCTTGCGCTTGGGATTCATTTAGACCAACAAATCTTAAACACTTTAATACTCTCAGTACAATCTGATTTGTTCAACTCTGCAAAATAAGTGGTTATCTCAGCATTTACTTTGTCATCTGAAGTGAATGTTAATCCAGCGAGCCATTTTTCAGGTTTAAAAAGAGGAAGTAATCACCAGGAATCAAACCTGGCAAATACAGCTCATGCATCATCACTTTGAAGTTAGGTCATGGAGTTTTACAGCAGTAACCGAAAATATATTTGCAGGTACATTATCATGGTGAAAGATCCCTTTCTTTTTTGCCAGGTGTTTACATTTCGTTTAAATAGGATGTTTCGGTCCAGTAATGAAGTTTAATATTCTTTGGTAATATTCTGCCTTTCCTAGGTGGTCAAGAAGTGTTCAGCTGAATGCATTTTTTATCACCTGTTAACAAACGTGAAACCGTCGCATGGAAAGCTTTTCCATACCCAGATTTTTATATAAAATGTACTGGACACAGACTGTTAGTTTGCTTGCATTCTCAGCAAGCTTGTATATCTTAAAATGGTAATAATTTAATACAGCATTTTGGATTTTTGTGACAGTTTTTTGATCTTGTAGTTTATGGGTTTCCTGAGTCTTCATCATCTTAACGCTTTTAAAATTTACCAGTTCACTTTTTTCATTAAAAACAAAGGGGAAGAATCCTTTAATATGTATCTTAACTCTTTTTGTAAGTCTATTGGGGTTGAACCTTTTAAAAGTACTTTATTATAGCTTGAACTTAAATTTTTCAGGAAATGTCAAAAAAACTTGCATACTTTACTCGATTACCCCAAACAAACAATATGTTCCATCTGAAGGATCATATTTTACAAATATCATAGTCATGTGATCACATTTGCACCATTTCTGTGTCAGGCTGAGAACTTTCCGAACAACTCTCAAATAGTTTAATAAATTCTTTAGTAGAAATTACTGATTAAAATTTAATAAAGAGTTGTAATGAACTTAAAAAATAACAATAACCTACACATTTATCACTATGTTTATCCAAGGATTGGCTTGAATAGCAATTATTGGAAAATAATTCTGTATCATCACCATTGCATATGTTCTTAAGACATCTCTTAAACTGCAATAATAGTCAGCTCTTCTATGCTTTTACTATCATTGCATCAACATTTGCTTCACTACAATAAGAATTCAATATGATGGTATATGTTGTTTAAACATTCAAGCTAACCATTCGATTCTTGAATTGATTTTTCCCCAACATTTTTTTCACTTTAAAAGCTTGACTTTGAATAACTGGAAGTGATAACAGACATTCCTCTAACTTGTCTATGTAACGAACTACTCCCAAGCGGCAGTTTATTGTTACTGTAAATTATTTGTTTACTTTTTTCTGTGTTTTTTTTTTTTTGTGCAACCATTCTCAGATAGTAGCATCTTAATTTATATTTTACAACACAGTGTACATATTGGACTTAACTTAGGTGATAATATAAAACTAACCGTTAGCTTGGAGATTTGTACTTATTGCAATCCTGTACCATTCTTCTTGTAAAAGTTAGTTTTAATATCATTTTCAGGCATCATATTGAAAATAAATAACGAAAGTAAAGTTAAATGAATAGAGTTCAAGTGTTAATATTTTTTTTTAATCAAAAAATATATAAAAACCACTTTAATTTTTGTATTCGGTGAATTATTTCAGATTTTTTAACTGACAAATTGTGAACAATGGCAAAGACTTTCCACTTCCTTATCAGAAAAATTTCCTCACATTGTGAAGCGATTGAAAGTTTGAGTTTTTTCTGCTTTAATGAGTGATCACATTGTAATTTTTTTTATTGCATGTACTGTTAGCATGACAAAGTTATTAGTTACATCTGTACAAAAATTAATTGAGCTTTTCAATTAATGGTCTTTAGATTTTTGAAAATTATGACACATTGAAATGTAGACCTTTGTATTTGACAAAAAGGTTTTTTTTTTTTTTTAATATTTCATGTTTTTGTAGAATGTTTTATAGTCAAATTTTTTGATAGCTCTTTAGAATTTGATATATATATATATATATATATAATATGAAAAAACTGTTGATTGATTTTACTTAATCAAATATTTAAAAAAAAGAGTTGCAGCCCTAAAATAGTTTATGCTTGTTTTGCTCATTCTCTCCTTACAGAAATTAAATTGGTATGTCAGTGGTTTTTTCTGAATACACCTATATCTCATTAAAAGCTTTAAATATAAATTTCATCATTCTAAGAGAAAAGAGCTTTTTTTTTCAAGCATACTTTAAATGTTAAAGTAGTATACCTTTATCCTACTGGAAATTTTTGACTGTTTTGTATGTTTATTTATGATATTTCACTTAAAAATGTTCGTGAAAATTTTTATTAGGTAACTCATTAAATTCTTTGTACTGATTATACTAGTGAAAGCGAGTATATACTGAATAAATTAAAATAATAAACTTTATTGGAAGACTTGTTTTGCAATCAGAAAAAATAAAAATTGTTTGAAGAATTATACCAAATCAGATATCAGATTTTCTTTTCTTGTTTTATACTAAATATTTTTTTACTGTAAAAGAGATGCTGCCATACTTTAATAAAGGTAGATTGTAATGTGGCTGTGCTTTTCATAGTTCTTTATAACATCCTTACTGTTAAAAATAGTTACAGTTATACACTTTTTGTGATGTGTTTTGCAACCAAATTTATTTCTACAGCATGATTTTAATAACTATCTGATTTTCTTTATATCTGAGTAGAATCTTTCATTTTTATTACAATTTCATTATGTATTTTAGTCCTTATCCTTTTTTCCAGTAGAGTAATAATAGTAGCAGTAGTGGTAGTAGTAAGTAGTAGTAGTACTAATAGGTGTAGTTATAGTAGTAGTAAGTACTAGTATTTGTTTTATCCATTGAAATTGCATGAAGATGAATCAATTCATATGTTTTATTAGGCAATTAACAATTGTAACTTTTAATTAAAATCTAGCTTTGTTGATAGCTTTATCTTTAAAATCATTGCTTCCAACCTGTTCCAAGTCACAAGCTTTCCTATCCTGGTCAGGCATGGCATTTTTCACACACGCTACAATTCGTTCATATCATCCTCTGAAGATATAACCTAACGGTGGTTCCGGAGGTAAAAAAAAAAAAAAAAAAAAAAACAAGCTTTCCTAGCTCCTCCTTAATAATAAATTCTAATTTTGAATAGTTAAATTGTCATTTACTATATAAAAAGAAGCCATGGACTCCTAAATAGTGATATTTATTCTCTATATCTATAATAGTCTATAATATATCTATAACAGTGAATCTCAACATGATGATTGAAATATACCAGAGGAGTGAGAATACTTCTTCATGCGCCGTGTCCGTTACAAAAGTTGAAAATCATATAGTTTATTTACGCTTCCACACCAAATATTAATAAATAGAGCATATAGCATCTCATGAAGTAGATCTTTTAACTGTAAGGGTAAGTCTGGTTGGATTTGTATGCAGTTATATGTACAAAATAAACTGGATTTATCTCAGTCTATGTTACTTGGGCTCTACATCATTATAAAACAGCGTTGTTACTTCCCATGGAGTTATCTTTCATAATTTTGTTACATATTCTTCTAACAGTGTTAGATAAAAATAAAGCAATTGGTGAAGAAAATATGTCTGTAACTGCTGAGCGTTAAATTTTTAAAACATAATTGTATAAAACCTTGTCACCTACTCAATACTTAATACTTTATTAACACCAGATATTTAGATGAATCACATCTGAATAAAGTCATATTTTTGGATGTGACTTTTCTTTCTGATAAGTTGTTCTCTTACTTGCTGATTTCATGATAATTTAGTAGTGTTTTGTTTTAATTTTGAATTAAGTCTTGTAAGTTTTGAATTTTCTTTTCATGGTGTAAAGTTTTTATATGATCATTTGGTCTAAAAAAAAAGTATAGAAAATAGTTACTGATAAGAATAGTTGCGAATACAAAAATTTATAAAAAAATCTCATTTTTAGATATGAATTGTATTATCAGTTTTAATAAATTTAAAATTCTTATTTCCATCATTTTAGATAATAAATCTTAAGATAAGAAAAGTGGTATCTATCTGTATGAGAATAATTGTTTAATAAAAAAAAATTACAATATATGCTTCCATCAAACAAGGTGTTATAACTTTTTTTATGTAATATAGCATAAAAGTAAGGTTTATGAGAAAAGGTCTTCATCATGCTACTTTTAATAAATTTCATGACTATTTAAAAAACCTTCAAAACAATTTATTTAAAATTAGATCTTTTAAAAAAAAGGAACAAAACTTATCTCAATAAATTATATTAATTAAATGAGGTTAAATTTTTTTAGAACTATCGGCACTTTAGTTGGCACAAAAAATTACTAGCATTCGGCAAGCATTTGTCACGGTACTAAACCAACTGAAAACATTGTCAGTTTAATATAGATTATATTTATAACCAAAAATACATATGATGCTATTAATTAAAACTAGTTTAGTATCCCAGTTAGTATTATTATTTTAAAGTACTTTAAATAATTATTTTTCTACTCACTTTATTGCTGTAGCTTGCAAATTCCAAAGTTATTGGTAGAATCTAAAGAGCTCGTGTCTGTTTCTGAATTCACATTATCACAAAATTTTCAATGTGCACATCATATAAATATTCATCTTCAATGTATTTAATGTATTTTTTTCAACGTTGACAACATGCTCACAGACATTGGTCCAATCAGCTTCAGACAATTTATGAAATTCCTCTTCCTCCAACTTAAAACATCCGACATGTTAAAAGTTGTATTTCTTTTAGCTATTTGCCCTTTCACTTGACTCAAAATCATTTCAGTGGCATTTAAGTCAGGATGATAAGGTGGCAATTGTAGAACTGTGTGATCATAATTTTTGAAAATGTCATTATTAGAAATTTCTTTTGATATTGTTTGTGAAATGATATCATGTAATGATATCTACATAGTTGTTTTCCAGACATAGCTGGAAAACAGACATAACTGTTTATCCAGCTATGTCTTTGTCATAGCTGGAAAACAGTTAATTTGTTGTTCGGTTAACCATTTTACTATATCACTTTTTAAAGAATTAGAATTTGGCTGCTTTTGTAGCAGAACGTTACGATACAATGTGTTATCTAGTACAATATTCAACCAAGGTGGCAAGTTAGGAATACACTTCTTCCATAACCATTTTGTATACTTTTTGAAATCCATCGATTTTTTTTATAATTTCCTTTTTTGTTTGACTCATACATAAGTTAATGATTGTTAATGAATTCTTTGTTACAGCTGGCACGAACAGTTATTAATATTAAGCTCCTGGATACTGATGTTTTCAGTCCCTCATAAAGGTTTGTTGTGCCTACCCACAATTTTGTCGCAGGACTACAGTAAATGTAGGTTTCATATGTGTAATACAATTGGTCTTCTTGTTCATAAAACGGGAAACTTGTAGAAATTTCATTCTTTGCATTTTTAAAGTTTTGCTGTTCTTTCAGTATTTTCCAGTTGTCTTCTGTTTTTTTCTATCAAAATCCCATTTTACATAATATTCTCCATTAGTTTCATTTTCGTGGGCTTTTTTCATGATTCTCTTACAGGAGGAATGCATTTTTTTGTTACATAAAATTTATTTAAATGCGTCAAAGCAACTGTGTCAAACAAATCAAAATTACACACGGAATCAGGGTGATTTACATGTTTTCTTGGTTAAACGTGGATGGCTTCTCAGTTTCATTTGATTTTCTTTCTGCTGTAATTCTTGGGCTTGTTTATTTTGTTACTTTGTTGCTTGAACAGCCGTATTCAGCATTTTGGTTTTCTTCACTATTCCGGTTCTAGCATTGTTTTGTAAAAAGAAATTGTAAACATTGAATACAATTTCCCTCCCTTGACTATGAACTACTTACCTTTCCTTCTAACATGGGCATTTTAAAAATATAACTGTATTGAAATGTTAAAAATTTACATGATTGAATTTATGACAAAACCTTAAATGAAAACACAACAAATAGTAAAAATTAATCACCAACAGTTATTCACTTCATTAAGTAAAATATATACTGCAGTAAATGTTTCTATAATAACCACTTCTAGAACAAAATTACAAGCAATGTGTGAGGTGATTCATCACAACGAAATGATTAGAATAGATAAAAATAAGTAAATGAAATTCTTAGAATTGCGTGTTGTGTTTACAAAAGTTCAAGAATAGCACATTAATCTAATTGTATAATTAATGAATGATTATACTACTATTATTTGCTGTACAATGGGAAGTAGGCTTAGATCACATCAGTATATAATTTAGAATAAAACTCAACAGGTACATATGCTACAGCAATTTTATAACTGTTTTTTTTTTATGTATTTCCATACCAAAAAAGACATATAGAAAATGATAATGTTTTTAGTTTGCTTGTAACAGAGACCAAAGCATGCAAAATGCTAGTACACAGGCTTTCAGTCCTAGCATCAGCATATGTGCCGATACATTTAAAATCTAGTTTATCCTGTACAAATAATAACGTAACGTATCCAAATTTCTTTCCTTGGTTCATTGCTATTTAAATAATAATGTTTTTAATTAACAGTTTGAAAATAGCTGCTTTGTTGTGATGGTGGTTTTATTTATTCCCTTCACATTATTTTATTATTATTGCTATTTTGAGTATTTATTAGTTCCATACATTTATATGAAATTTAGCTACTTCCCATTTTTATTTATTAATTTTATATATTTTGATAGCAGTTTGATAATAGTTAATCTGAACTTACTTAGAAAGTACTGCGCTAGTTACTTTGTTATCCACGGAGTAACTTACCCATTCCTGATGTGTTCTGTATAATATATTGTGGGCAGTTATAAATAAAATATATTTTTCTCTGTTCTATAAGCATAGTAATTAGCAGTATATGTACTGTTTTATATGAATGTTAAATTAGTATTTTATTATTGCCAATGTCCCTCAATATCATGTTATTTCTAAATAATATTTATAATATTTGATACCACAAGAATTCTCATAAAATAAGTACATATGCAAATAATTTTGACAGTTAAGATCATAAGTAAATAGAACATATTCCTTATTAGAAACAGATAAAGTATTTAATAAATAAATGTAAAAATTAGGTCATCGTATTCTAATAAACCAAAAATCTGAATCTATATACAAAATAAAGTAATAATTATTACGTAAATCTAGGTTCAGATGTAAAGCCAGTGGTGACTGCTACATGCAAAAAAAGTACAAATGATTATTTTTCATGCCTTGTCATTTTAAATAATGTTTTATTTTTTATATTTTTTTTAATGAAGAACTTGATTTTATTGGATTTAAAATCCATCTGTACATCTGTAGCCAGATTGTTATCAGGAAATACATTTTTTACTCAGTAAACTAGAATTTAGCAAAAATTAATTTTGAGTTAAAAGTGAAAATATTTTCACCATATCGATTATTTAAATGTTAAAGACTCTTATTTTTTTTACATCATTTTATTCAGTTTAAAGTTTTGACAATTAATTTTGTAGATTTCATGATTATTCAATGACAGTTTGTTTTTTTGTTTATTTAAAATATTTTTTAATGTTAGAATTTGTTTTGGGTTCATTAAAATTTTTTTTTATTTTAGGAGACTTGTGAGAAGATATTATCATTCTGTCCTACTACACAGTATTGTACAGTGCTTTGTTTCATATATTCCTGACAAAAAAGTAGGTCATTTTTATTTTATTCTTATTTTTTAGTTTTATTTTTATTAGATAACTTAGTCATACAGATTTTGATTTCCATCTCCTGATCTGCTGTGTTTTAAAGAAATTTTTCTTTTACTGGTGGCTAAGTTTGAGGAGGTCTGAGTGGTGAGAATATTATGACTTGGTCTATTTTTGAGTTTACACTATAATGATGTTAGTTAGTAAATGTTATAAATAAATATTAAGATATGTGTTAATTAAATTTAGCTTTAAAATGGCAGAATTTAGTTACATTTTTATTCATTCTTGTTTTTAAAAGTATACGTCTGCTTATATTGTTTTGTAACATTATTACTAGCATTTAAATTTCATTCTCCCTGTTGATTATATTATATTTTTGCAATTTACCATGTTCTCTAATGAAATTATTATAATGCCTTGATTGTCCTCATATCATGTTTTAAAGAATATTTTAGTTAAAATGAGCCCGTCCTTGTTTCTTAAATGTCATAGCTGTTATTTTTTAAATAAAATTGATTTTAAAATTATAGACAATAAATATTTATCGTATGAACTCAAAATGAGTTATAATTAAAGCCAGCATATTTCTACATCTGTTTTTATATTTTTTACAGGAGAATATAAAATGTCCCAGAATTAATAAGAATAATTACATGCACTCAAAATGTGCAAGAGCAATATATCTGGATGGATGGGGTGCTAAATTAATTCTAATTTTTATGGTGCTGGTAAATAAATATACTTATTTAAAGCCAGTTTGTCTACCTGTTACACGTAGTTTGAATCAACTGTCATTTTTTGTCTGTCCAATCTGTGCTGATTTATTTTAAAATCTTGCAGAGATTCAACCAAAACGTTCAATAATATTCCACATAAAAGTAGGTCAGTTTATTCGGATTTAAACTGTACTTATTGTTTTAAATTTGCCTTTTGATCGGTTGTTGACAATATGCTGATGTTCTTAGCAACGCAGTGCATGTACAGCAGCCATCAGCAGTTTATTATCTCGTTTCACACTTATATTTTGTCTGTTTTGTTCAATGTTGGTAAAGCATCTGTTGATAAAACTTGTAACCTTTCATTGCCACTCCATCCTGCTGTGTGAGTATGCAGTTTTTTGGAAGCAGAAGAACACAACTCTTCCAAGACCTGTAGATGATTGGGTCATTTATTGTAATAATGTTATGTATGAGAGTACTTTGTCATATACATGAGGATATAAAAAATTGGAATCTGAAATTCAGAAGTAGACCTTTTCTAATAAGCCAAAATAATTTCAAACAAGATTATGAAGACTGAAAAATGTTGGCTAGTGTTGTGCGACTTCAAGGAAATCTTTTTGACTGAATTTAGGGAACTTGGGATCACAGTAATATTAGAATTTTAAGTAAAATGTTGATTAAGTTTCATAGGTTAATCCAAAATGATGCAGAATACTAAAGAGTATTGTTCCTGTAGACAGTCCCATTATACACAAACTTCACTTGAAGAATTCAAACAGAAGATTTGACCATCTAACATTACTTAGACTTGAACAGAGTGCTTACTAAATATTTTCTAATTTGTACGAATAGCCAACTGCATAGTGCTTTAAAACTTATGAGGAATTGATGAATGGGGTAAATAAACCTTCTACCCACTCAAAAGATCTTTGATGAAGGTCTGGCAAAACTAGTTTAGTGATACAATAAGTGCCTAAGTTGAGTAATTTATATAGGTATAAGCATCTTAGGTGTTTTTTTTTAATAATCTGTATATTATTGTTTACTTAATTATTTATTAATTTAATTTTTTTTTTACTTACTTTTTTATTTTTTATCCTTGATTAGTTCTTTAGCAGATGCATTTCCTTTATCAGATTTTTTTTATATAAAATTTAAAAATCATTTAAAATATTAAAACTATTGTATATTTACCATCTCAGTTACCAATTTATTTAAATATTCTTGAAGAATTTTCTTGTTTAAGTAGTAGTAGTACTGTAGTAGTAGTAGTATTAATTAGTTTCAACTTATATAGTTTTAATTATGATATTGTTTCATTAATAGTTTGTTTACAAATTGTTTATGGTAGTATCTTTTAATGGGATTTTTGTGTACATATTTTTATTGTCATAAAAAACAAGAATATCATTATTAATATCTACCAGAAAAGAGATTAACCATGGGTTCACCTTTTAATAGCTCATTTCAGTAGTCTTAAGTATTTTTAAAGTAAATAGAAGGCATAATTGTTTCCAGTATTATAAATACTCATAAAGTAAAGTTACGAATTAGATAAATTCATAATAAAAAACAACTTTCGTTTCTACATCTTGCAGAAAAGATTAGTCACTTAGTTCAAGTCTAGGTGTTGTAGGAATGTCAAATCTTTCATTTGACCTGTTCAATTGAAGCCTTTGTATGAAAAGTAGAATGGAGCTATGTATTGCCATCAATAGGAACAATACAGTTTGTGAGCAACATGCATCATTTACTTTGGATTAGTTATTTAGGATAAAGCTTCTTCAGAATTTTACTCTGAAGGTTATGAACTTGTTTGCAAATTATTTAATAAATCCGTAATGTGTCTGAAGATTTCATTTTAATAATGTGCAATAAAATTGAGTCATTTTAGAGTTTGATATAATAATTAAAAAACCTAAATAGTTTTCACAAAAATATTGAACACACTAATAAATAGAAATCAACAATATATTTCACTTTTAGACATAACATAAAAAAGATAAAAATAAATTAAGATGAATGTATACAGATATTAATATTAACTAATAATAACTTCATACATATAAACCGCTAACAAAAAGTAACTTTCTGTGTTATAATTTAGTGCCTTAAGCCTGAATAGACGCCAGCCTCTGTGGCTAACGAGTGGTACTGTCTCGGCCTTTCATCTGGAGGTCCCGGGTTCGAATCCCAGTCAGGCATGGCATTTTCACACATGCTACAAATCATTCATCTCCATCCTCTGTAGAAATACCTAACGGTAGTCCTGGATTTAAAAAAAAAAGCCTAAATAGAATGTAACATTGAATTAAATGAAGAAATTAATGTAATAAAATACTTAGAAATTAAAAATGATTACAATATATAGAATATATTATCATCATATGGCTTTCTGCCCTTAGGTAGACCTGTTTTTATTAACCTTTATTAAGCTTCTTTTTTTCTTAATTCTCATCACTTCATTGTTTACTTTGTCTGTCTGTTTAATATTCTTTGATCGCTTCCCTGATATATTTTAAAAATCATTTCCAGCCTAATCTGTGTTTCACATCCTGGAAGTACATTCCAGTCATAATACTCTGCAAGATAGTTCTTTAACTCTTGCGGACCATTAATTCCATCCTACTTAATAATAACTGTTTCTATTAAATGCTTCTTTAGGTATTGCAATTGTTTTAATTTTGTTCCCACTTTAGCAATTCTCTGTTAACATGATACCTAAGTATCCACTGTTTTAAATGTTCAGTTCTTTCTTCTTTTGTACAGATATGTGTTTGTTTATTGTATTCTATTCCTATTATCTTAATTCTCTTAACATCTCTCTCTTTATCTGTTTAGCCTCCGGAACTACTGTAAGGTATTACTTCAGAGGATGAATGAGGGTGATGTGTATGAATGTGAATGAAGTATATGAATGTGAATTCTCTTAACATGGATTCCATATTCTGTCATATATATTCCAGATTTTGAATCATCTATAGAAAATACCCCTGTGCTTCATACCCTAAAACATAGTAATCTGTGAATCTGGTACTTTATAAGAATATCAAGTACCAGATTTCTTACCTTCTAAAGAATTTTTATCATATCTTCAATTTACATATTTTTTTTAAACAAGGTTCATGATAGGCAGCATCTTTACCTTTATTTCTCTTCATACATCAAACTGCTACTCACTTTCAGTATAATTTATCTTTGTAACTTTTTCTGATTCAATAATGTGATTGTGATATGATTTAATTCTTTGCCTACTGTTGTTTATTTATGGCTTACAAATTATGTTAACAAAGGTAAAGAATAAAAAATGAGCTAACAAAGTACAATGTTGCAGCTTAAAATGCTAACTATTCATTGAAAAATGAAAAAATTCTTTAATTAAAATTAAAAAATTTTTCAAAACTGGTGGTTGATAGAAAGATTCTGATTTCATATTCGTTTTCTGTATAAAAAAAAAAAACACTAAAATCATGTATCATGTGTTGGGAAACAAAACTTATTTTTATCAATGTTTTCTACAACGTAGTTTATTACATACAAATAATATTTACTCAAAACTTCTTTCCTAGATCAATGCTATTTAAATAATAATATTTTTAATTGACAATTTGAAAATAGTTGCTTTGATTTTTCCCTTTTTATATTGAAAGTCAACCGCATCTTTTCCTCTCCATTTTACTTCCCTTACCCTGGTTATATCCTTTCTCTTTATTTTCATATTCTTTTTTTTTATTTTTAACTTATCTTTATGTAGAAGGGTTCTTGCATCCTACTTGCCTATTTGTATTTGCTTTTTATTATTTTCTGATGTTTTTCTAGCACCCAAATAACACAACTTCTCGAGTTTCCTTTCCTGGAGATTTAAATCGGATTAGATTTTAACTCTGGAGTATTTAACAGGAGAAGATTATGCCATGACCAAACCTACATTTATGTGTAATCATCCAAGTATAGGTTTGGTTCCTGACCTTCAATTTGACTAACTTGTAATACTCTACCGCTGTTATAGCTCTCAAAATCAACAAAGTATGAAAACCCCATTGCTAACATCAAGTTCCTGTATTCCCTAGCTAGGGATGTAAAAGGAATTAATAAATATATCGGTTTAAATGTATAAATTAAATAAATCCAAGGGAGAAAAAAAAATTCTTATATTTCTTTAAATTATAATACCTACACAACATTAAAAAAAAATAGTTATAAAATCAGTTTAAAAACTAACATTAAAATAATTAACACATCTAATTATAATATTTATAATGAAGCAACAGTTTATAAAATAGAAGTGTTGATAAGTAGAATGTTAATAAGAAATTTATAAAGAATTCTGTGTAGGAATGATGAACAAAAAATTTAGAAATGCTTTTGAAATATTTAAAAGCATATATAAACTCTATAATCAAATTACTCTAATTATAAAAATCTTGCTGACATTAGAAGTCAATTGCATTAAATTTAAATCGCTTGTTCTTGAGAAAATGAATAAAATTTTAAAAAAAGAGATGAATATTTCTGTATATATTTAATATACTGAAAAAAAAAAAAAAATATATATATATATATATATATATATATATAAATACATAAAATGTGAATTTAAAATACATTTAAACTGATATTTTAATCCTGGGTTAATTATAATAGACTTCAGTGGTATCTGTCATCAAATGCTAAGATGAATGTGTGAACAGTAATGTAAACAAGTTGTAAATTTGTAAAATTACAGTAACTTTTCTGCAGTCTGCAAAATGTTTTTGGAATAACAAGTAATAATAATTTACTCTTGATTACTAAATAGTAATTTTACAAGTATTCTTTTTTTTTCCGCAAAAACCACAATCAAACAATTTTAAAATTACTGAAGTAGGTTTTTCATACTTAAAAATATTTTGATTTTTTTTCAAATTAATTAATTAATTAATTTACTTAGAATTTTATCTCTTATAGATAAAAATTTCACAAAACCGAAAAATTCTGAAAATTATTGTTGCATTTTGTTTTATTTAATAGTTCTATGCCAACAGTTAGTAGTATGCACATAAATAAAAGATGAATTTTATTATTAATAAATAATTACATTTGTTAAAATTTCTGTTATGTTTTTGGCTTTCTATTTCCGTTTAGAATTTTATTGGCATGCCTAGATATGATTGTATATGTGATGTTTTTGTTCTCTATTCTATTATTTTTTTATGATGCAAGTTGTGATACTTGTATATTTATATTACACAACTTTTTATATTTTCTGAGACATGGATTTTCATGTCCGTTGTTCATTTCCTATATTATCTAAATGAAGTGTAAGATAGGTATTATATTGTACAAAAGTATTTGAGTGGATTTAGATCATTATTGCTTATGTATTTTTATGTTATGTTTTTAATATTTTATTTTGTAAATTCTCCTTTTTATGTGTGCATTGTGTAGCTTTTCTTCAATCTTATCATTAAGTTTTTCAAATTTTGACCTTCTATGCTTGTGTTTTTCAGACAGCAATAAGCTGTCTGATTGTATGCCTTAAAAAAGACAATCTGCCTTTATATGTGTCTTTTGTTTAAGCCTTAGATTTAACTTAACTTAATTGATCTTTGAGTAATACTTGTAAATACACATGTTGTACAATATTTTATATTTCCGCTATGATTATCTTAATTGATATGAGTGTTATTTTCTGCCATTCGTAGGATTGAGTCGAGTCTTCCTAAGTTGGGATCGATGAATAAATAGCAATGTTAAGCTCCTCCAACTTCCCATCCTACTGTCATGACCTCTTCTGCTTTGTCCCTCCTGCTCGAACTGTTATACTTATGTGATTTTATAGGTTCATTTGGTATATTCCATTTTTATTATTGTTATGTTTTCTTCTGTAATATTTTAAAATTTATTCCTGTTTGTATTATTTATGATAAATGCTATATTTTTGTTATATTTCTTAAAAAAATCCTTTAGCTTATCTTTGTCTTTTCCCATAAATGTAAATTTTTGCCCATTTTTGTTTTTCTTCTTTTAGCCTATTGTCATTTCGTCTTTGCTTTTTTATCTTTCCAAATAGTTTTCTTATTATTCCTTTTTCATAATCATTATTCACTGTTGTTTGAAAGTTAAAATTCCATTAGACCAGGAAGGATAAAGCAGAAGAGGTTGTAAGGAAAAGGGATGAGAAAAGTTTTCTTATTTTTTATTAATTACGAGGGTCGTCCACAAAGTAACCGTCGTTGACGCGTCAAGCGGGAGAAGTAGTTGGGGTAGCACCGCCATTCTGACATCAATGTGTACAGCGGCTCAGTACGCTTCTAACTACTGTGCAAGGCGGAGTATCATTCAATCGCGCCTTCTCAAGTTATAACCTAAAAACATGAGTGTGGCAATAGAAAATTCTGCCAAATGTGAAGTGCGTATTGTAATAAGATTCTTTGGGCAAAAAATCAATCAGTAGCTGAAATTCACCATGAATTGTGTGGAGTTTATGGCCCAAACATTATTAGTGAAAGTGTACTCCGTTAATGGGTACGATTTTTTAAAAATGGAAGAAAATGTTCACGATGAGGACAGGAACGGAACGGTAGACCATCCTTGTCAGTGATGACTTGGTGAACAGAGCAAATGAAAAAGTGTGTGAGAACCGTAAGTTCACTATCTTGAAACTTTCCAATCATTTCCCTGAAATTTCTTGCAATTTTTTACACGAGATAGTGACAGAGAAACTAAGCTACCACAAATACTGTGCTCGTTGGATACCAAAACTGCTTACTGATGGGCACAAACTCAAAAGAATGAGTTCTGCCATAGACTTTCTTTCCC
>JAAAKQ030278354.1:0-10496 GCA_010016005.3 Zanna intricata | reverse complement strand
AAAATTATTGTTTTATATGAACTTGTCTTTTATTTATAGCCTATCGGAGGTCGAAAAAAAAACGGCCCTCGTATTACAAGGACTTTCTGTGTGATTTCAAATTTTTGTTTATAGTTCTGGTTTTTTTCTATATAATAAAAACTATTTTTTTCTTAAGTATGTATTTGTTTTGTTATTGGTCTATTTTATGTTGTTCTCATTAGAATTAAATTCTCTACAAGTTTTGTTTAGAAAATGTACATGTTTATTACCCATTTAACAAAGTTAATGCACTTCGAAAATAAATATGAAACTTGTTTTTTGAGTTTATGACTCTCACTGTCTTAATTGTACAGTTTTTATCATTTTAATAGATAAAAAATTTAAGATGAAATGATATTTAGTAGAAAATTAGTATTCAAAGAAAAAATAGCAAGAGAATGAGAGAGTCAGGCATAACACAATTCAGTTTTGGTTATACGTAACTGATAAAATCTTTCCTGCACAAATGGAAACTTTCTTTTCTATTTTTACATTTTGTTATATAAATATTAATACAAATTCAAAGATTAAATTTTTCAAAATAAAATTTCATGTTTTGAAGAATTTATTTCATTAATCAAAAACAAAAAATAAATATTCTGTTTCACACAAATTAAAAAAAAAGTTTGTAGAAGACTTATGGGTAATAAGTTAATCTTATATAAAATAAACATAGGTATGCATTTGTAAAGGTATTGTATATTGTATTATTTTTAAAGGTATGCATAGGTAAACATTTTTGATATTTACATACTTTCACGGCATAACAATTTAATAAAAAAATACAGAAAAAATATTTTTAAGTATTCAAAGTGTTCCATAACTAGTTCAAATATTTATCATAAAATATGTACTCTAAGAAATGGCCATTAAAAAATGAAATGTAAAAAAAAAGTAAGTATAGAATTGGTTGTCTTACAAAAACTGCAAAATTATTAGCTAATGTTTGTGATTAATTACCATATCCAGGTAACACTATAGGAAGGTATGGTAGATTCTCAAACAAAAAGCTATACCATAATGGTCAAATACCAATATACAAAAATTGTTTTGTTACACCATTCATAAGAAATCAAAATGGCAAACAATTTTTTTTTTGACATTGTATTCATATTTAAACTTATTTTCTTGAATTCTATAACATGTTTAAAGATTTAATGAACAAAAAATATTGTAAGAAATTATAACTTTTCCAAATATTATTTACAGTTTTTGCTGCTTATTCAATATCAGTAGGACAGATATGTAACAACTCATACCACCTTTTGATTACAATTACTGTTTATTAAAATAACTTCAGAGATGAAACATAAAATGAATTAATAAATTAATGAAATGAATGGTAAATAGAAAAGCAAGAGGGGTTTTTTTTTTTAAACTTAACATTAAAATTAAAAGGACAGATGAAATTTGGAATAATGTTTTTTATAAAACTAAAAAAAAGTAAATAATTGGAAAAAAAAATTTCATTATTATATAATATATATACAGTTTCAGCATAGTTTTGGAAGAAAATTTAAGTTTTTTTTTTTTTTTTTTATATAAAAACAAAATTATTTTATTAAATAATAAAAAAAATTAACAGTTCACTTTCAAAGTATCCGTTATTAAATGTTATCTATATAATCCTTTCAAATACCCATAATGAATAACAAACTAAACAATATTTTGCAAGTGTAAGTTCCTAACAATTTGAATGAGTCATTTCTTAAAAAAAAAAAAAAAAACCATCACATTTATCATAATGAACAAGTAACAAAGATTGACATTTTAAGCGTTAAAATGAGGCTTTCAAAAATTATATTACTAGTACCAAAAGATGTTAACTGCCACTGTACTTTAATATTTATTTTAATAACTGGTTTTGAGTCTAGTAAAGTAAGTTAGAGTAACTTTTTTTTAACCTTTTTTCCTGAAAATTTAAGTTTAAGCAAGTTGAATTTTTTATTTCAATGTTCAATTTAAATTATTCTGAAATATAAAATTTGGTGACAAACTATTGTAGGTGAGCTAACAAGAAGCTAAAGTCACATCAGAAAATGCATAACCATTCTCACAAAGCAAGCATCTAGATTTAGTAATTAAGACTGATTTACTATGTTAAGACTGAAGTAGTTTCCTCATTCTCTTGTCCAGGATGAATATTCTTTAAATCGGTATGCCGGGCCCCCAAAATGGAGCTGATATTTAGTTCTATCATCCAAAGGGATTAGCTTAAAAATAAAATTTAGGTTTATTCAGTGAACGGAATATCATGTACAACATATGTAGACATAGTGCAATTTTTTTGTAGTGAAATCTGCACAAGTAAGTAATTTTATAATGCTGTTGTATCTGGTTAAAATTCATATTTACAAAATAATATAAAATAACAATAACCATCTAATTCCTTGAACACTACACCAATCTGTTATTTAGTACCAAATTTACAGGAACTCTATAATTTTAAAATTGTAAATATCACTGTATAGCACATCTTTTAAGATATAAACACATTAATGACTGGTGTTTCCTCTCCAGCATTTAGTATAGAACTAAGGGGAACTTTTTATTATGTACACTTATAAATAAATAGATTCTACATAAAAGGGTACTTGCTCAATGTAGAGAATAACTATTTCTTAAAAAATATGCTATATAAGTATTACTGATTTTTTTCACCACTCATGTCAAATTATAATACAAAATCACATGTTATATAAAAATAAAATATACAAAAATAAATCATAAAAAAGTGTCACATGGTTCATTAATTAATGCACATTGTACGTAATTAAAAAAAATCTTCATATAGCCTGAAATGTAATTAATATAAATTAAATTATATATATGTGTATATATATCAACTAATATGTTCGTTCTATTATTTTATCATTTAAATTGCACTGAGGGTGATTATTTTTACACACATATTAAACGTACAGTATATATATATCACACATATTAAACAAAAAAAAAAAAAAAATAAATGTTTAAAAACTTGAATAATTAAAAATAAATTTTACACAAAAACAAATATTTGTCTCTCTTCAATTAATAAATTAATTATTTATCAAATCAAATAAATAATTAAAAATTATACATTTATTTTTTAATGTCATTAATTTAATGTACAATAAAATCATCTAATAAAGGCACTATTATCTCACAAAATGATACAAAATGAAATTCCAAAATTATTAATCACTTATTTTTTTTTATAAATTTTACCAATTTATGACTTCACACCTTAAGGAGAAAAATATATATACTGTTTTGTACGTGATATAATTCCTATAGTTAGCTTCTCGCATGATGATGATGGTGGTGATGATGCGTGTTTGTTTTCTGTGCTTTCTTTTTACGTGCAGCAAGCATATCGTAGAATGGATTGTGACTTATACTTTGCCTGAAACATTTTTAAAAAATTACTATTTTGTTAAAAAAGAAGTATGTAAAATGTTTAAGTTAAATGGTGGCTACATCAAAATATTAAAAGTATCCTAATTAAAAGTTGAAGTTGTATTTTTAACAGCTGAACTTGTAACAAGTTTTTATTACAATTTCTTATGACAATATTCAAGTCAACAACTGTTTTTTAAATAAAATAAAATTGATGATTTGATTTGAAATGTATCTATATAGCCAGTATTGAAATTAGAGGGATTGATGTCTGTGAACAAATTATTCATTAACACTGACTGGTAACACTTGACTGTATTGTACTCTATTGGTGTGGCGACCAGAATAGTCACTTGGTGGGTGTCTTCCCCAATAGGGGTTAGGATGTACTGGTAACATTCTTAACTATTTCTACTGGTTATTTCTTTTTTAATATAAAATAAGCATTCCTACATTTTATTGAGAGAAAAAAAAAGAGAAAAGAAATATATTATTACTCCTGAATGATTTTATTACAACTATTTCAAAATATAATTTTATATTGAAAGTAATAACATCCTTGTTATTCAAATAATATAGATGATAAGAATTACAGCTCCTCTCCCATGAATATGTTTTGCTTTACATATAATGTAACTTAAATTTATAACCTAATATGCTTATAAACTCTGATTCCATATAAATTAACATGTTCACAGATTTATAACAATATAAATCAATTAGGTCATTTAATATCTCAAGAATGAATTAAAATTACCAATTTTACTATTCACATTATGGATATTTCAAACTAAAATTAAAGCTACAGCTGGTAGAATTATTATTATTATTAGTTTTTTATTTAAATAACTATATTTTTTTTATTTCATATGGAATCCGAGTGGATTGTATTAATTATTTAAAATCTTATTTAATTTATTACGATTTATCAGATGTATTACAGCTGTTACAATAGGACTACGAATTTAACTACTTTCCTAGGATGAAGTGCAATTATCTGCACAAAGACTAGTGATAATATTATAATCTGGAAAATTATCAATTAGGTAAATCAACAATCTCATCCACTATCTCAAAATGTCTGTCACTGGAAGAAATTACATTCTGATAGTGCAGGATAATGACGAATCTAAAGTTTTTTGGTATCTACAGGGAATCAGAGTTAACTGATATAAAAGGCTCACTATACTGTAGGAACTAGCATTATTCATTCCACATGTGCAATAAAATATCATTCTGGAATTCCATTCTTGATTTTCTCACGATTAATTTTTCTAAATAAGCTCTACCTCAGATATATTTCTATTTGTAATGTTATCACACCATTTAGATTAGGGTACTTAATATGAAGGAAAGGACTGATTTCATCAATTGCTATCTATAAAAGCTATGCATCTACAAAAGTAGAATTTTTAAAAATATTGAAGCTAATACTGCTGTTGATATATGCTCCAGGTTTAATAATTGGATCTGTTTTACTGATTTATTTATTGACTGAACCTGATACAGCAAAGTATGATCATGGTAATCAATAAAAACAGTAATGGCTTTGTTCATTATGTTTCTCAAAGTTCATAAAATTTGATCTGATTTTAAACACATCTTTGAAAGCGTTTGTAATTATTTATAGTAGTCAAAGAAGTTTAAACTTCATTCTTAGAATTATAAAGATGTTGTAAATAAATAAATTGTAAACTGGTGGAAATGGAAACAGCAGAAATGGCATTTCAATTGAATATATAATCACTTAACAGTGAAGGTCAAGCAATTAAGCAAGCTTCAATAGTTTTTGAATATATATCAATTGGAGATTGATACATAAATCTAAATAAGTAAAACTGTTTCAAAAAGCACGCCAAGATACTGATGAAAGACGAACTCTTTCAGAAACACAAAATAATGTATAAAATTTTAACCATATGTCATCTGTTCTGAAAATAAACAAACTTTATTTATTAATCTTTATTATTCATTTTACAAATTGGTCCTTCTCTTCAAAGTATTCCCCTTCCCTATTTACACTCTTTTCCCAGTGGTGTTTCCACTTCGAAAAGCAGCTCTGATAGCTTCAGTGAAATGGCTTTTAAAGTCAATGATGAAATTGCTTTAATGTCATCAATAGTCTCAAAATGGCAAACTTTCATCCAATTTTAATTTTGAAAATAAGAGAAAAATTGCAAGGAACCAGATCTGGTGAGTAGGGAGGACAGTCATCTGAGTTTTGGCACGTAACTGATGAATTGCCAAAGTTGAGTGTCTGGGTGCATTGTTACAGTGAAGGAACCATGAGTTGTCTCAACACAATTCCGGTCTCGTTTTGCGGATTTTTTTCATGTAATCATTGTAAAATGCCTTGATAGTAGCACGGTTAATAGTTTCACCTTGAGGCAAGATTCAAAATGCCAATTCCATTAGAATAAAAAAATAACGAAGCGCATCACTTTGACATTTGATCAAGACTGACGTGCTTTCTTTCTTAGGGCATGGAGATCCTTTGCCAATCCACTGTGATAATTGAACTTTTGTCTCAATGTTGAAACCATAAACCCAGATTTCTTCTCCCAATGTAGTCCTTTGCATGAATGTTTCAGCATCATTGGTTTGTTTAAGAAGTTGCCGACAAACATCCACTCTATATTCTTTCTACTGTTCTTATTCAGTCATCAAATGAGGAACACACTTGCTGCACAACTCAATGCATGTTCAGTTTTTCAGTTAAAATGTCATGGCATGATAAAATTGTGATACTAATCTCTTCTGCAAGTTCTCTAACAAGTCAGTCGGCAATTTGCACACACTAAATTACTGATTTTCTGAATCATGTTCAGAAAATCAATGTTTTTATCAATTGAAGTCTTATCAGTTGAAGCTGAAAGCATTCCTGGTTGAGGATAATCTTCAATTGACTGATGACCACTTTTAAATTGTGAAAACCACACATCAGACCCGCAGCATAATCTCCATAAGCTTGTTTCAAAAGTTTGAAATTCATTTCTTGATTTCATTTCAAACCTTCATTTCTGTAAAAGTTTTTCCCAATTTCAGGGAAAATTTTATGTTGTATCGTTGCTCCCGAAAATCACTCGATTACAAAAATCACTATTAACAATTAAACAAGTTACAATGAAATAACAATTATGTAAAACTAAACAAGATATTAATAATCCAAGAACATGAGGTTACAAAGGAGGTTATGTAGAATACAATGCTATCAACCGCATGTAACTAAACATCTCCATTGCATGTAATTAAAAATGTTTGGTTATTTTCTGAACACACCTGACATTGTTCACTGTTGTAAATTCAACAGTATGGTTTTGCAATTACAATAAAAAATTTCATTTCTAGGGTTAGAATAGTATCTTAATTTAAAAAGAAATATATTAGATGTGATAGCTCTTAATCTATAAAATCAGATAGATACTTATACTCATATGGGTAGTTACAGAAATTAAAAAAAAAAAAAAAAATAAAGTAATTACCGGACACATTTAATCCATTCATCTTTTTCTTCTGATGTAGCAGCAGACATTCTATACACAGTATGTTTACCTTCAACTACTTTACCTTCACTATCAGTTTTACATGCTTTAATGAAATCTGTACCAGCTGCATACAATTCGAAACAATGTGGTTTATGTCTGTCACTAACTTCTCTAACTTGAATATTTTCTAAAGGTATTATTCCACGTGGTTCTTTGTCAGTTGTATATTCAAAATAATACAAGCAGTTATCATTTAATATAAACCAACGTCTCTTCCAGCTTTTATAACGACCACCTAATACATAAAAAAAAAAAACATTTGAATAAGCATTTATTAGTTTACCTGTAAAATGAATTGAATCAAATTAAAATACAAAGCTGTATAAAAAAGATTTTTACCCAATTAATTTTATACCAACAATCACGAGAAAAATAAAATATAACCTGTACACACACACACACAAATTTATATATATATAAAAATGAAATTTAAACCCTCAAAAACACAGTAAATATATAAGTTTAACTTACCATATTAATTCCAAGAATCAATTTTAGCAGGATCCTGAATCTTTAGTTTATTAATTCTTTAATTATATTAAAATAAATTGATATTATAATTTGTGAATCTGAATTTGCCAAAAATGCAACATTTGAAATATTACACATCATTCCAATACTGGACAACAGAATTTGCACATTCATCTACAATAAATTAAACATTTTTAAAACAGTAATATTTTCAACAAATCCAAAATTCACAAATTATAAAAACAATTCATTTTAATATTGTTATAGAATTAAATACAAACTGAAGATGCAGGATCCTGTCAAAATCAATTTTTGGAATTAATCTGTTTACTGTATTTTAATGGGTTAAATTTCATTTAATATTAAATAATATTAAGTTTTATTAGCACAGTAATCAATATGTTATATATATATATCTATATCCTATGAATTTGTTGAAGAGAATATTGGTAACAAAACAATGATTCAGAGATGTTAAGGGAATAGGTGAAGGATGAAAAATATTGAACAATTTAAGCAAAGTTGAGAAGAGGTCAGAAGTAGACCCTGGTATCAATAGGTAAAACTGTTTAAGCACACCATAGTGTGCTTTCTTAAAAAATTATTCTTTTATTAATGTAGTTCTATTTTTTCTCAGTGACATTTTCTGATTTGCATACAATTTTGAAAAACAAGTTAGCACTTAGCTTATACAAATTAGAAATCAATAATTTCATTAATTGTTTAATTTAAATATTGTATGAAAAAACTTTTTTTTTAGTAAAATCAATTAAAAATTACACTATGTAAATATCAATTTGAAGTTTGAAAAACATTAAAATAATTTGTATGAATCTTTCAGAGAAGACCAACACTAAACTGTATACTTCATTCGTAGGCTAACAAATTATACAATATGATAAAACCCTCACATTTGGAGTGGAAAACAATGTTCTTTAAAATGCAAGTGTTAATGAGATTCCTACATAATATGCCAATTCCTGTGGCAGAGTGGTAGCACCTCTGCCTTTCATCCAGAGATCTTTGGGTACAAATCCTGGTCAGGCATAGCATTTTTCATATGCTAAAAAAATCATTTACCATTCACCTAGTAACTGTAAAAGGATATTTAAGCATACTGTTATAAGTTAAAATAAAAAATATTTACCTTGCTTCCATAACCACCCCTCTTTATCAGGATTGAAAAATGTATGCATCAAATCATTACCGTCATCTTCTGGTATTTTAAATGGTTCTGTTTTTATACTATCATATAAACTCTGAAAAAAAAAAAAAAAACAAAAAATAAAACCTAATATCTTAATTATTATTTGAGAGAAATTAAATATTAACAACGTGAATTTAATATTATCTTTGAGTGACTGTAAACCAAATAGCTCCAAATTACCTGTAGTAATTTAAATAAATAAGTTTCTTCTAATCCAATGTACTTCATCCCAATTACGGCAGTCACTGATATAAAACTATCCAGTACTCTAAAATTTGCAGATACCATAGTTTATGAAAATGATTATTTTCAACAAGAGAAAGGTGTAAAATCCAGCAGGACTATACAATATCAGCTGTAACATGCAGGAAAGAAAATCCAAACTAAATCGCAGTTGGCCTCAAATATACTAATCAATATTGAGATGTATTAGGCTTAGACAGCATATTTCCAGTTTCTAACTTTCAATAGAAAATTTTATTTGGATCAGAAAATTAAATTTGGTTTTTATTTCATTACAATCAGATAAGGAGATATTGGAGTTGAAAGTGACTGGTGGCTGATCTTGGCCTCTACTTCAAAACCCTACCATTTTTTTGTTTGTGTTTTTTTTTGTTGTAGAATTTAAGATTTTATTAGGCAGCAAAGTCAGAAATCTCCTGATCAAGTGTAAAAGCATTTACAACAAAATCATATATTAAGAAAATAGTTGAGATAAATAATGTGTTCAGAGTAAGTATGATTTGAAATTCAGAGGTGTTTTTCAAGTGACAGCATTAAAAACTGAACTCCTCAATTTACTCTGCAATCTGCTGGGAAAATTTATAATTATTCTGTTCCTTAAGTACAATTTTCTCTCTATATTTTATATTAATCTCTTGAAGTTGATTCTGCACAGATTTTGTTTTTATTTTCATCTATATATAACACATAAAGAAATTGAATATGTAATTCTGAATAGTTTCTGCAATTAGAAACAGATCCATTACAAACATGTCATATATAATTTTCATTCTTTAAATACTGTACAATGATCTAAATTCTTATCTCTTCTCAACTCTGCCAAAGCTGGCCCCCCAACACCATGTTAAAAAAGGAGAATGAATGGCTGGTTTCTTGAGTCTTGGGGAGGGGGATGCACTATTGATATAGAGTAAATACATTTCTTAACAATCAATAAATAGCAAGAAATGCTCGAGTTTAGATTGTATTTCTATATAATCAGCAAATACAACCCCTGCAGGGGAAGGGTGAGGGCAAGGTTCCTGCGTTAAAACTGGAACCTCTCGGCTAAGGGAAGGAAATCCTTGGTTTTCCAGGTTCAGGACTGATGCACTGAGCCAACAATCCATGCCACTGCAAAAAATTTCAATGTTACAAACACTTAGAAATTCTTATTCTAACACTTAACCTCAGAAATTGGACTAGATAAAAAAGGCATAAAATTATGGAATAAACACTTATGAATTGGATCTTGGAATAGCAGAACATTTTATTCTCCAGGAGCAGTTATTATTGTAGAGGAGGAAATTTGCAATTATAGATTGAGGAAGAGGACAGATATAAGGGTAATTACTTCCTCATCATAGTGGAACAGGATCAAGAAAAGAACAGTTTGGAACAGGAACAGCAGTTAAAAACAGCTTAATTCAAATAACAAATATGAGTCAATTAATTAAAGATTATATTACAACAGGATGAGGTGAAAGTTAAGTATAATATCTCTTTTTAAAATACTTACTTCCGATTGAAGACAGGGAGGAAGGTTGAGGACATATTTTATGAGATAGCTGGGTGTTAACACATTTTGTGTTAAGTTTGATTTTTTGGTTTTATTATTTGTTTATTTTTTATGGTTATTGCCTGTCCCT
>JAAAKQ030278343.1:0-10496 GCA_010016005.3 Zanna intricata | reverse complement strand
TATAGATTTCTATATTTTTTTTATCAAAAACATAATTCTTTTTTACATACGTTTTATTAACGTCATTGAAATAAATTGATTTTTTTTATTTGCTAGTTTTGTGTATTTCAAATAACGTTAAGTGAAAAAGTTTAATAAGAAATACTATACAATTTTAATATATTATTCAAAGATTTTATTAGCCGTTTTTCGTCATAAATATGAAATTTTTAAACAAAATTATGTTTAATCTGACATTATTTTGATATTTAAAGTAAATTCGAGTAAAAATTGAAAAAAACTCTATTAAAGTAGATTTAAAAACTAATCGAAGTTTATATTTGATTAATATGTGTAGGGTATATATATTACGTGCTATATTCAAAACTTTTGCAATGAGAGAGTATCTTCCAAACTGGTATGGTTATTTATAATACAAGAAACACCCCATGCCAGGCTTACTAAGTAAAATGATTGTAGTTTCTTCACTGTGCAACATATTACTGTACTTCTCGACTTCATTTTGTTTAGCACAGATTTTGGGTGTATATTGAAAATCGTTACTTACAGAAACCAACTAATGCTAGTAGTACTTTTGCATCAAACATAACTTAATATGTCTCATCAATTAGAGATTAGAGTACATAATGTAAAACATCATATTAACCTACCCCTTCTGAAGAAAAGAAAATTCATAATATATTGCCTGTATTTAGTAGGGATTATTGTAATATAGAAAGAAAACGTAATTCTGCATTCTAGACCATTAGTTCATTTTTAATTACAATAATCTCTTACACGTTTCTCTCTTTCTCCTTTTATTATATTTTAAGAAAATCAAACAATTCCGGTGAAGTATCTTACCTTTTCATATCGTAGAAATGTAATTTTTCATTGAACCAGAAATTTTATCGACCTGACCATATTTTATTATATAAGTAATAAAGTGGGAAAGAAAACAGAGGCAATTTGTATAAGATTGACGTAACAAAGATAAGAGAAAAAGATAGAAAGGCAAGCTGTGATTTGAAAGGATGAATATTTTTCTCATTTCTTTTCAACTTACACATAAAACAAACAAAAAATAAAAATTGAGAGACAAATTTAAAGGTAAATAATGCAATAAACATGTATGGTTTAGTTGAATAAAGTTATAAATAATGGTCAAAGTAAAGTAGAATCAAAACCTGACACTTAGAAGAAAAGGTAAATAACTTTCATAAAAAAACAACAAAAAGTCAGATGTTATTAAATCAGATGAATGAAGAATTTGAATCTTAAGATTTAAAAAGACATCCCTAAAAATGTTTGTATGAATTTAGTTATGGGCCGGTTACTGATGGCGAAACATGGACACAAGGAAACATAAAAGAAAACTTTGAATTTTGATATTGCAAGAGAATTCTAAAATTGAATTAAGTCGTTAAATTTCAAAAATTAGACTGTCAAATATGGATGAGGGAGACATTTGTGATTGGTTAAGTATATTGGTTAGAAATCTGTGTCAGGATGATATTCTAGAAGCGCTTAACCTCAGTCATTAAAATAATCACTAATAACAGTAAATAAAAATGAAAAAGTAAAATTAATAATTAAAGGTGAACTAACCTTCAAACTGTCATTTCTTATAATAGGAACGTGAATTATTGATTAAAAAATGTTCCACTTAGTTAAAAATTGACTTATAACAGGTAATGTAATCAGCAGAAGTTCAATAATAAGAAAATAAGAGAAATAAACATCATATGGATATCACTAAAAATTAAATCGGATGACTTCATTCCTTTTAAATATTATTACCACCGCATTATTATTATTTTTATTATTTTTTTATAATGCGGCATTATCATGGAGGCTAACAGTGGGACATCTGACTAGTTGGTTAACAGTTTATTACAACACTTCCACAATTACATATATGGGCGAGAGTATTCCTTTGTGGAGTTTGAAGGTTTACTCAAATATTTAATTGTTTTATGGTGAAAAAAAAATGTAGAGAAAATATTTGAGCCGAACAACTCATAATAACTGGTCAGAATATACAAAATCTCTGTTGATTAAAAATTACCTATTATCTCGTAGGTTTGACTGTGTAATATGAAGCAGCAAACTTAATGAATGGCTATAAGCCATTCAGTGAAATTCTTGGTGTAATCTGAGCGGCGCCTGTGCTCTTGACCGATAATTTGGTTTTTTAGCGTGGAACTTCATATTAAGACAAAGATTTGATAATGGATGTAGTTTTAAATATTTATCATAGAAGTAGAAAATAGATTTGTAATTTAAGAAAAAAACATTTTTTGTTCATTAAATCCAAAGTAGTTACATCTTTTTAAATTAATTTTATTAACTTAATAAAATTATTTAATAAAATTAATAATTAATTAGTAAATAGTAAAATTCGAGAGAAATTTTTTTAACTTTTTTTTTTTTTTTTTTAGCTGCATTGAAACAAGTTTTAATTTAAAAAAATCATTTTTAAGATGTATAAATATGACGAGAAAGTTCAACAATATCAATTCCAGAGAGTTTTCTGTTAAAAAAAAAAATCTCGTCAATATGAAATAAAAAAACACGTATATTGCGGTAAAATGTACTGTTACATACTTCATGTATATAGTTTGCATTAATTAAGCACTGTATATAAACAAAATTACAGAACACTAGAGATTCTGTTGTAACGTAACTGCATAATTAACAACTGTCTGAGTTAAATCTATGAAACATAAACTGAATTAATTTACTGTAAAAAAGAAAAAAAAATATGTTAATTGCTCTTGATTTGTAATATAGCATATGCTGGATATATAGATTGTTAATTTTTCTGGTATTTATATTGCTAACCTTAAGAAATCTTGAAACTATTATTTTTAATATTTGGATTTTACCTATTTTCCTTCTTATTTACTAAGGCCTTTGAACACTGAAATTTAATTAAAGAAGATTTTATAATAATTTTAAAAAATTCAAAAAGTTATCAACTACTCTAATATTACAATTATTAGTTTTAATAGGTAAAATTTAAAAATTAAAGATGTACCCTCTCCAACTTCTTATTCATTTTATGTATTTTTCTTTAAAAAAATTAAAAACATTTTAAATACTGAACATTTTTTTGTTTTGATTTTGAACATTGGTATTATTAATTATTTTTAAAAAAAAATCAATTTTCATTTTCTGTTAATGGCATCTATATAAGCCATATCCTTATTGCTCATGAAATAAGCTATTGTACTAGTGGCCCAGTAAAAGAAATGCACAAGGCATTAATTAGTCTTTGGGTCGAAACGGCCAATGACAACCAGTCACAGAAGATAAGCTCCAAAAAAGTTACGCGAGTATGCTTACATGTTAAGCCTACATCAGTCTGTTTACATCAAAGGGTGTTGTAGTTAATAGCGACGTTTTTAATTTTTCTGAGCAGGAAATCGTCAAGTTGTCAACGTAGGACGTAGTCCGTAGTAGTGAAATTTTTCTTTTACCTTCTACTTCGCACTTCTAATAGACCTTCCTTCAGAGAAAGAACCCGCTGTTATTTACCGCCTAGTGTGCGAGCTTTCGTATCGCAACCTATTCTACGGTTCCGTCCGATATCAGCGATTTGGTCTTACTGCAGTTCGATATTTCGAACATATTTGAGGCCTCAAATATGTTTTTGTGATGGATAAAATTCATGAAGCTGAACTACGCAAGAATTCTTCTGTCTGCGTTAAATGCAAAGGACAATGTATATGCCAGTTAGGAAACTATCCTATTTGTAAAAACGAAGTTCTGTTTAAGAAGTGAAAATCTCACAGGTCAGCTTTTTCGAAAAAAAAAATATTTTAAACAGCCGTAAAGCTAGAGCAACAACATATACTCAAGCATTGCCAGTGTTTCAACTCCAAGTGTTGATTCTGATCAACTCCTCAATAAACTCGTTCTAAATTTAGCTCCCATGATAGTGTCATTGACGGCAAACTGAAATTTCTTTCACAAAAGGAAGCTTTAAACCCCCCTCCAAGGAGACGTGTGGAATAAAAATAAAAGCACACTTGATTTGATTAATAACAAAAATAAGATTGAAGGTTCAGGGTCTTTGAAGCCAATTTCTCCTCAAACTTCCTGTGGTTTGGGTTAAAATATGTTTACAAAATCTTTCCCTTATATGATGCTTGATAAGTTTCTTTAAACAAAAAACAACAATAGTCGCCATTCATCATTAAAAAATAGTCATCATTTCAGGATCCCATCTTCCTTGGTATTGATGCTCCATGGTCAGAATATCCTGGTAACACTCTCCTTGCTCTTTGCTGACGGAGCCCCAGTTTTTGGGAAAAAAGTCTAGATGGAAGTGTAGGAAATGAATTTTTAATGGATATCCTACATTTTAACATTTGTAATTTTCTAATAGCTTATTAACTAAAACCCATAGTTTTCATCTTTTCTGTTGTTTAAAAATCCCCCAATAACGTCTTTGAAGGAATTCCATACAGCTTGTTCACATTCACTATGTTTATGGTGAAAATTTGAGTCCATAACCAGTTTCTTGATTTTCGGATTTATAAATATACTCTCTTTCAATTTACCATCACTCAATTTAGGAAAACTTATTTTTAAATGATTAAATCCTAATTAATCTTTGCATAGTGCCTTACCAAATTTTTATGAGTCCAAATTTTATATGAAGTGGCGGCAGTTTGATTTTACCACTCTCAATTAATGATAAATGATTTCATCTTTTTCACCAGCCTTAAACTTCTATCTCAATGGCCTGTTCACGACTATTCAAACAAAACAGCACACGACAAAGGAAACATCAATAATTCGTAAATCCATCTTGTAAACCAAGTAATTCAACAACTTTCAGATCACTACAAACTTGCTATATATTCTCTTTGTATTTTATTTCTTATATATTGATGGCATAGTTTCGTAAGTCGTTTCTTTCATGTCGACTGCATGAGCTCATAGAATGGATGGCTGTATATTATCCTTAAGCAATAAAACTGACTTCATGCCAACTTCAGAACAATATATAAAAAGACACCATTCTTCAGGAATATACTTAGTTAAAAACTCTTTCATTAGGCTATCATATCAATACCAACTCACATTGAATTTTTTATAGTAAAATTATTTGAATGAATTTTATTTCGTGTTCTAACGTAATAATTTTTTTTTTTCTAAAAGATTCCCTGTTACAGTCTAGACCCCAGAAGTTCGGCTTGCTGCTTTGATAACTTTAAATCGCGAACTAAATCATTACCCTCATGCTAAATTAAATGAGGAGATTGCTCATCAGATACAGGAAGAAATTCTTCAACATCCTCTACATCATCTGTTTCACTTTCAGATTGTTCTTCTACCTATGTCGGAGACAGTGATACTAGTTACTCCGCTCCGGGTGGTACGGTTTTAGAACTGAGGACATTTGCATATTTTAGGAAATGTTTTTTTTTTTAATGAAAATCCAATTATATTTGTCAAACAAAAATAGTAGTCTGTGAAGTGGTCCTTTGGTTCATGCCAAACTGTCGGTAAAGCAAAATGGCATGGGACACCGTTTTCCTTTTAACCAATCAGTTAGATTTACTGATTATGATATGTAATTAACAAGAGGTAAGGCTAAAAGGTAAAGAGGTAAGGGTAAAAGGTATTAACAAGAGGCTAAGGTTTTATCTTGATCCCCGAGTAAAAAATAAAAATAAAAATTATAAGCAGTTTTTACCAATCAGAAATAGTCTATTTTTTAGATTTAGGCGAAAATTTACCGAAAAATAAAAAATAAAACTACATAACAAAATACAATTTACCACAATCGTAAAATTGTCTGGATGATTTGAACATGTACTGTACTAATCTTCGTGGAAGCCGTGTTATATCAAATAAAAACGAGAAAAATCACTTTTGTATTATAAAGAATTGATGATAATACAGCAAAACACTAATAACTCTGTGAAACACAACCCACCGTATAAACAAGTTAAGTAAGACTTAATCTTTAAGCTTTGAGCTTAAAGATTAAATAACAATACACATCTGTACATCATTCATACATGTGTACACGTGTCTACCTCTCATGGTACAGTATATATATTTATTGATTTTTTCTTTATTAAGCAGATGGGGGAAATTATATTTTCAAACCTCCTTGTATTCGGGTAGTCTTTGCTAATGTCATCTCGTGTATTCATTTAATTTTAAGAATGATGCCTTTTACCTGTGGAAACCAGATGTGGGTTTATCCCTTGAATTTGGTAACCTCAAACCGAGTCAAATCCCTATGATTGGTATCACACCAGTGAAACGGTTCTGTCTCACTCTTAGACTAACCCGAGTTCGGTTGGGCGCAACAGAACTCGACTGATTAAGTTCGTTGTGACGACTGCATCTGTTTGGTCAGACACGGACTAGATCTTCGCTGGAAAAAAATACCTCACCTGGCTGGACAAAAATGCCTGGCTCTTGGCAAAACCTCACTGAAAGCGGGGTGTCATTTTGCATCCTATAAATATACTATCACTTGGACTGATATGCTGAGTGTGCGTTAATTTTTTTCTGAAACTGGAATGTTGGTAGATAAATAAATCTATTCGAATTCTATTCCGTGGTACACGTTGAAAACAGGAAAAAGAAAAATATCCAGTAGATACCATGATATATAATAGTCAGCTAAGATACATAAGTCAGATTTGTTATTAACGTGATTTATGTAAGTCAGGTTCCTGTCTACATAAGATGATTCTTAGATCATCTTGGTTATATAAGGTATAACCACCTTCCTGGTTACATAATATGATTGGGAGAAGATTAAGTAAATTGTATTAATACAGACAGGGCTGTGCAGTCACTATGAGACTTGATAAAATCGTATGAGGCTAGGATTTTTGTTTATTTCCCATGCTGTCGTTGATAAGGTGAATACCTCATCATGGTACTCTACCCTCTTCATTTAGCATATCATTTTTATGTCTTGCATTTTCATAACATTTAAGTTTATGAATTCTCACTTACGAAATACTGTAAAATTATAAATTTAAATTAATTATAAGGTGTTAGAAGCCACCTTAATTTTACCAATACTTATTCTGGTGTCGTCTTTATTTTTTTCTAAATTCAGAAAATAACATTTTTTAAATTTAAAATAAGGACACAAAACATATCCTATAAAAAACCAGGTTTTCAAGGAACATTAAGATGAAACACCCGGCTGTTACTAATCAACAACATATTTGAAATTTAACAAAATATTTTGTCTGTTATCGTAAACTATTGAATCACCTTTCATATCTGCACACGAAAATACACACAATTATGAAAAATAATTAAATATTAAATATTTTAATAAACATGACGTTAAGAACGATTATACCACATAATATTCATGAGCAATAATTATAATAAAAAATTTTAGTTGACTTATTAGACAATATTTGTTTAAATTCTAATTTACTTGAAAAATCTTTCCTTTTCTTTCAAGATAATAAAAGCTTCAATTGTAATTTTAAATAAACTTACAATACCATCACAAGAAATTCCTTTTTAACAAAACATAAAATAAATCGGCCGTATTTGATGAAGAGCTTGAACAAAAAAAAAAAAAAAGAATACAGAGGAAAAAATTATTGAAATCAACGGTTGTTATTAAAATAATCTAATATTATTTAAGGGATGCACCACCAAGGCGCTTCGTTGCCAACATTTCAGCAAATGTCTCATCGTATTATAATATAGGGAGAACCAGTGTTTGCTCATATCTTGATTCCAGGAAAAATTTTCAGTAAGACCTTATTAATTGTGATTTTAGGAGTGTTTTAAGCTATTGACTGTCCCAGTAGATCATTTCGGTATCTAGTTATTACGATTTTCGTGTTATCAGCATTTTTCTTACCATTATGTAATATAGGGTGGATAAACTAACTTAATTTCATTAATAATTGTCACAGTAAAAAAATATCTGGACAATTATTTAATACCCTTATAAAAGAAAAAGCTTTGACTGGTATAATAATAAATTACATTTGCATAATAAATATCAACATCAAATGTATTGGAAATATTTACTAATCATATTCGACTACATAGATACAAATCAGGAAATATAGATTAAAAATAATTTTATTTAAATAAATTTTTATTTAAAATTTTACTAATTAAACCATGAAGCAGATCATTTTCATTAAAATTTGTATTCGATAAAGATTTACTCATTGAAAATAATGGTATGCAGTCATAGTTACCAAACTGCAAATAAATATTCTGCTAAACTTTTCATATATTTACCTAATGCTAAAGTCCATTTAATTATTAACTTATCAAAAGAAAAATATATAAAATTCTATCTAGAAAAGGCAATAAATATATATTTGAAAAGTAAAATTTCAGTACAATGCTAAGTTACTGTGTTATAAAGTTTCATTAATGTATTTAGAATAGTTAAAACAGTTAACTCAATGTTCTAGATTACATTATATTACGTGCAACTAGAATATACTATATTATTTGGAATCAAATTGTGGATAGCAAAACATACGCAGAAACTAAACTAAAAAAAAAATTATAAAAAAAGAATGAGAATAAAGAGATGAAATACACATATACTGAAAGAGAATGATGTAAAGTTTAAATCTGAACAAAGCACAGATTCAAATCTAGTAGTTATTACAACAAAAACTACAATAAAAGCAACTGAGTAAAGTTAAAATATGAATTAATTTAGCAAAAGAACAAACCATCGATACCGTAAAATATATAACTAACGGATAGATGATGAAAGTAAAACACTCAAGATAATAAAGATAGAAAGTTTTATCGATATAAAAGAACTGAAATTAATTGGAAATGAATTAAAGAGAGTATACTGGTTAAATGAGAGTTGTACTGAGATGAAGAAAAATATGATTACTGAAGAGTTTGATATAGCTAAAGAAAAACAATAACAGAAAATGAAATAAGTCATAATTTACTGGTACTAGATTTGCAATTGAATGCAAACCTTTGTTCTACGTAGAAAATACCTTAATGGTAGGTAGCAGGAGTGTACTATTATAGAACTGGTAGAATAGAAAAAAGGGAAAAAAATACTGATTATTTAATAGAATAGATTATACTAAAATCTGAGTTGGATAGAACTCCGAAAGAATTATCTTAAACAAGAATAAAGCAGTAAGTATTGATGATATACTCTCTGAGTTCTACGCTGTCCCAGGAAAATAGGAGAGAATAATTTAGTATGCAAAATTTATGAGACGGAGTAGCATCTTTAGAGATTAAAACAGTGTAATTGATCGATCGATATGTATCAATGAATCTAGAAGTAAATAAACGTGAGAAATATCATACTACTATTTTAACGTCTCATGCAATAAGATTACTTCTTGTTGTAGTTTAGAAGCGTATAGAACGTGCCCCAAGCTATAATTTAACTAGATAAAAACAACTTCGTTTTTGGAAACAGCATGTATAGCAACCATTTCTATCATTTGATTAATTTTAAAAATAGTCAGAAAAATAATGTAATTTAAATGTCATTTATAGATTGGATAAATCAAACAAGAATGTTATTGTCAACGTTGCTTTTCAAGTTATTCGTAAAAAAAGTAATACAGAGACTGACGAAAAAATGGAGACTGAAGTAATTATCAAGGAGAAAAAATGAAAATGTAAGACCTACTGATAACATTTTTCTTTCACAATAAATCAAATATGAATTCGAATAAGGAATGAATGGCATATAATAATTGTTAAGGACTTTGTAAGTGGTTTATTTGTTCAAAGGTAACAGAAGGTAAAAATTTCAAAAAAGACAAAGAAAAACAAAGATTATAATCTATAAAATGGATTTTCGAAGGTGTAGTAAACATTTAAGACATATGATAAGTACAGAACCGAAACGAAGAGAATATCATACAAGCTGATCAGCTGTATGATATTCTGTGGTTCATGTGATGTGGCTCACATCACCATGGTGATGCTCACATCACCATGCTCAACCGTGGTTCACATCACCATGATGTGAACCCCACATGACTTCCTTGTACTTATTAAATTACATATATCCTTTTTTTTTTAAATGGAAGGTACAAAAAAATTTATTTCTTTAATAACTTCTGATATGTTTTTTTATTGTTATTATTGAATAGTATTTATCGTAAAAATTATTTTACAATCAGAAATGAATAATTATTGATAAATTAATATATTTTTAAAAAAAAAAGTTAAAAAAAAGGAGATGAAGCCGAATTCAAACCGATGTGCCTTCTCTTTGTAAGATCCAAATATTTTACTAATTAAAATTTTATTTGGCTGTAACTCTGAAACCAATGAAAATAAGTACCATTTATGATACAAGAAACAAATCATTTTTTTTTATTGCAAAGCTCTCAATGAGAGATTATTATGCTGTTATGAAAAAGTCAGAAATCCACATTTTCTTTATTTCCGGCTTTTTTGAAATTGTGATCCAGTCAATTGCAATCAACAGGAAGCTACACAATTAGATGTTACAAAAGTTCTAAATTAAAAATTTCAATATC
>JAAAKQ030278332.1:0-10496 GCA_010016005.3 Zanna intricata | reverse complement strand
GCTACAATTCGTTCATCTCATCCTCTGAAGATATAACGTAACGGTGGTTCCGGAGGTGAAACAAAAAAAAAAAAAAATAAATAAATAAATAAATAATGTTACTTACTTTTTTCTTTTTTTTTACAAACTTTAGTAATACGAACTATTTAATTGTAAAAAAAAAGTAAGCAACATTATAAAGCTGGAAAGAATTGATATTGAGATTAATTAAAATGCTCAAGATGCTTAATCAAAATGCTCAAGATTAATCTTGAGCATTTTCCGAGTGACTGTCAGCTATTATTGCTTTAGCACAATGAGTACATATATTTTTAGTATGTGGTCCACATATTAGAGTAGTGTAGAGAAAGAATCAGCTTTTTGTAAATTTTGATATTTTTTCTTTTTGAAAAAGTTTCCATCGTTTCCTCGTAGACGGACCTGCATCCTCATCTTCTTTCTGAAACTCTGTTTTCCTTTTTGCACTGATTTATCGTAATCCAAAGGTAATTTTTTGCGCCGCTGGAAGTATTAGTCAAAAAGTTCATTAGCTAACAATCTTAAAAAAAATTTCCTCTTATTGAATTCATTCCCATTGCTCGTGTAAAGGATTTGGATGTTGATTTTTGCAGTCCAACATCGAAAAAACAAACATCCATAGCCATCATGTAATCTTTATATTAGTATAACGTTTATAAATTTTCAGGGTACATAAGAAACAAGAGTTACTAGATCATGAAAACCAAAAATGTTAGAACAAGCATTTCGGTTCAACAATAGTGTTGTTTTTTCCAAGAGAATAACACTTCTAGCAGTTTCTAATGAAGTTGTCAAAAATCTCTCACATGGGAACTAGGCAATAGTATATAACGCGATCTCAGTGTGTTTCTATGTCATCAAACCTTAGTGAACTACAGAGTAAAGAAAACCTCTTCACATTCATTAACATTCTAAATTGATCGACTGGCTGCCATAACTCATCATGATCCATGCGGTTTGCTTTGAAGACTCCGACCAGATAGAGAAGTCCAATAAAAGTTTTTGTTTAGAAAAATCGGCCAACTTAGAATCTGTTAGCCTAGAAAAGTTCGCCTATATTGAAGATATGTATTTATTAGTACAAACCACAATTTTATTGATAATGTCATTGTCAATGAGACAGCTCCACAAATCTAAGATCCCGAGAGATATTTTTCTGGGCCGATAGTATAAGGGGAGACGCATTACATTTCCTTTTCAAGTGTTTATTTGTTTTTTTTTTTTTTATTCCGTTTCCATTCCTTTATTACTGTGCTTTTATACTTCTCATTAACAATGTAAAATGTTTCATCAGTAGCATCTTCTTCCTCACAGGAATTTTCACTCAACTCCATTTGAAAATCTTCTACCCGCTCTTCAATTTTTTACACTCACCTGTATACGTCTTTATCAGATAAAGGACGTATGGCATTGTTTTCAGTATCGTCGTGGAAAAGAAGAGCATGCAAGAATTGCATATCATCAAGATTCGTCATATCCAGAGCTTTTTTCTTACCTGTCATTGAAAACTAAAAAAAAAAAATACCTTTAGTACCACGAAAGGGCACAACTATCAATTTGATACTGCCTGATTTAGAAACGCATATAAAAAGAAACATGACATATATATTACTATATATTACTTACCAGTAAAAATGTAAAGAGTTAGAAAGAAAAAAAGTTCGATTCTTGAAGTTAAGAAATATACACCATCAAGTGCAAGTATCAGTTTGATACAGACAAGCAGCTACTTTGAAAACCCAATACTTGCCGAAGGCGGGAACGTCACTGGGGTCTTCTGAGAAAAGGTTAGGTGGTTAGGGGGAGGACAGACCCGTCCACCAACCATGCCCTTTGGTGTGGGCGGGAAATCATTTCGCGTGTTATCAAAATGATACGCGCGCCTGTTGCTGGTTTAAAAATAGATACCGGACCTAAAATGCAGAAAAGTTTCTTAAAACTTTTTCTTATTGAACCGTTATTTTAGCGTTTACTGAAGCAAATGTTAAACTTAGAGAAAAAACTTACTTCAGCAAGTTTTTAAAATTTAAGCTATAAATGAATACTATTGGAAAAATCTTTTAGAATTTATTCCCCACCTCAGAAAAAGTCTATTCTGTTTATTTTTTTTTCTGCTCATTCTTTTAATTTAACAGCCGGAAAATCAAATAATATTTTGTAAGTTTTTTTATAATTTTTTCACTGCTTTTCAAAATATTTCTATTGGTTATTACTTATTTATTGTATATCTTTGGATCAAGCCTTTTTAAATAACGATTAACTACAGCTATATATTTTAAATACAAAAAACTATTATATTGAATACAACTAATGTAATAAGTGCAACATTTTCAACTGTGAAATGTAAACTGTTTGGTTCAGGAAGAGGATGCAATGCAACATTTATTTTATTATCGTACATTTATTCTACCAATATTCTTTCATAATTTTGATAGAAATTTACCAGCTCAATTTTGAAGTGTTTTAGTAAATGTTTTATCAGTTTATAGTGTTATTATACATAATAGTTTACCAAAGGTTTATTATTCATTACCTCATGGTAAACAAAGACTATTTTAACATTAGTTTCATTTAATAGTTTAATAATACCAGCTAATATATATTAATATCCCAACAGAACGCGTTACTTAGATAAACAGCTGAGTAGACTTAACGTGCCATAAGCGTGTAAATTTGTGTACAATCTACTTATAAAGAGCTCTTATAAATAACTCTTTTGTCATATTAGAGTTAAAAAAATATTGAATAAAATAAGAATTCTTTATTACAAATAATACGTTTATAAAAACGTTAAATTCCAGACCAATTAAATAAATATTTAATTTTTATTTGTAAATAAAAATAAATTTCTTGAATTACTTTTTACCGAAGATCTGATTGTCACGGATGAATTATTCCACATAACACGTAATTCTAGGAATAAGCTAAAGAGTTTCGTATAAGAAACCAGAGTCTGGTCTTAGGTTCTTCGTTAAAATTTTAAAATAGACAGTTCTTCGTATCATATAACCCATTTAAGTAGGCCAACTTTTTTTTTCTACGCTCCCGGGCCGGACCCACAATGAAGCATAGCACAGCCCGGGGGTTGTCCCCTCTAGTGGACCTTCCCGTCCACTGTCAGTACGTCCGGTACGACAGGTCAGCCCACCGGTTCGGATCTTTTAACACGTCTGCCTCAAACCCCTGAGGCGGGAGGCCAAGATCAACATGGTCAACTCCAGATCCCCTACCAGGGGCCGAGACTCGGTCTTTATGCCAGCGTCTCAAATGTGGTTCTGTTGGAGGTGACCAGACCGGGACTCGGTCTTTTGTATGATCTCGTTGAGGTGGGATAAGGAAGTCCCAGTGCCTCATTGATGCCGCCTATCAGTGCAAGCACTGATGAACGGCAGCTCCACAGTGGGCTGTCCTCCATCTCCGCACTAGCTAGTTGAACTTGGACACAGTAGATCTGAACATAGCCTACGCAGACATAAATAATAAACGTAAATAGACATAGTCAATATACAAAACAATACACTAGACATGGACATAAACATTAGAGATAAATATGGACATAGACATGGCCATATAAAAAACAATAGACATAAACATTGACAGTAGACACGAACATAAACAGCAGAAATAAATACTACTTTGCATAGATACATAGATACTGTGACCCTCCTGGCTACAGTTGAAACACAATCTCAACACTACACATTCACTTTCACATTCATACACATCATCATACCTAAAAACGTACCTAGCGAATCGATATTATATTTACTAGTTGAATAGACCCAAACCTGACGCTGAGATGATTATCACGTTTATTTTGGTATTGTTTAAAGAAAATAAAACATTAAAAACATAAATATTATATTTCGAATGTTTAAAAAAGCACTTCTTTTAGAGATTTTGTCAACACCTATTAAAAAATGTGCACCTAATCTGATTCTGTACCTAAGACAGATTATAAAAAAAAAAACAGTAATAAAGCATCAATTAATTCAAAATGGAGAAGCTTAGATATATCACCAAAGACATCTGTAAGTCTGAAGAGTCTGAAAATCACGAAATTAAGGAATTAAACAACTGTAGTAAGACCATTAATCTTGTATAGCACTGAAAAACTTTACCTTACCGACCTCAAAAATTGCTCAAGATTGAAATGAGCTTACTAAGGAAATAACAGAGGTAGAATATAGATTGAAATCTAGCAAGGAGATCTACCAAAGAGATCTAGAAACAGCGATAAAAAACGAAGTTAACTTTATTGAGTCATAGATCAGGATGGATCCAAAAAGATTAAATAACCAAATTTTTTGACAAGTGGAAGTGTTTTCATGTGGATCATGAAAAGCAAATGAAATTACATGAAACAGATGGGAAACGACCTCCAATAGATAGGCTTGAAAGTAGAGAACCGATGCGAGAGAGATAACTTCTGAAGAATAATTTACAGTATAAAAGTTATTGTGGAATAGGAAAGAAAATCTGCAAATGAACAAACGCATGGAAGAAGAGAAAAGAAGCTAGGAATAAGTAATGTTTACGTGATACTAAGTTGGCCTTTAGCATACAAATAAATAAATGTTTTTATTAATTTTAAAGGCCATGTGATTCATCTTCTAAAACCTCTGGAACATGAGAAGGATAGAATGAAAAAAATACAAAAAAAAATAAAAATAACATTAATTTTTTTTTTAATAAAGATTTTAACATTTTATTACCCAAAACTTAAATTTTATTTATTAAAATGTTTAATGTAAACATAAATTAGCAGTTTGAAATATGTTTTATTTATTGTATAAAATAAAAACCAAGATATATAAACTTATTTTGATATTCCCAGCCTCGAAGCTGTCATAGAAATTTGAGAAAAAAAAATCATAATAAAAATATTAAACTGTTTAAAAATCTTAATTCAAAAATTAATTTTCTCCCACATTTTACTTTTACAGATCAGATAGGAGAATAAGTCCTGACCGTCTACTTCAGTTCGTTACATGATGGCTAAGACTGGACTAACTGGACAAAGGCTTAGGGATTGGAAAATTTGGCCATATTTGAAATAAATGGCCAAATATAGCCATATTTGGCCGTATTTGAAAAAAATTACATTCTTTAAATAAATAACAAAGAGAAATAAAATTATTACAATTTTATAGAAACTTTCTCTTTTCGGATGTAGTATAATTACATATATGCATAATAAAGTGTGATAGAAAAATAAAATATTTATACTTACTGATGATTCAATGTATCAGACTTTTGCTTAAGGCTTAAGGGTATTTAATGATGCCTCTAGTAATGACTTAAAAATTTATATGTAAATAAAAATTCAAATTTTTATTTACATATGTTTTTATTTGATAAAAACGAATCAAATTTTTATCAAATAGAAACCTCAAATTTATCTAAGAAAATTTTAAAACAATGAAATTTTAATGATCGAAAATCGGTCCAGTAAATACACTAACTTTAAGTTTACCTAATTATTAAAAAAGGGTATGGAACAGACATCAAAATATGCTAAAAGTAGGAAATAATTCGTCCAAATAATTGATTTCTAAGGCGCTTTTTTCAATCCGCGCCAGCTACTACAAAATTACTTTCTAGATATAATATAAATTTTATCTATAATACTATATACGTATACTAAGTAAAAAACCAATACCAATAATACATCAGTGGAATTCATATTTATTTGCTTTGATTGCTTTTCCGTTTGCGATGGTGTGTATAAAAGGATGTAATCCTATAGATCAACTCAAGTACCACGTAAGTATGGTCGTGTACTTTGGTGCCAATTAAAAAAATTGTCTAAAAAATTAATTAAGTATTCGGACGAAATTATTTCTTACTTTTTAATGCATTTTGATGTTCTTCCATTTTATTTATTTTTTTAATAATTATTTCATAAATTTCTGTGTATCATTAAACGATAAGTTATTTGACGGAATTAATGTGCTCCTATTTAATGATACAACGCAACTGCCTCCTCCAGTAAAAGGCATTGGTGTTTTGTTCAACCTTCTTGGAGTGAAGCAGAAATAAACTTCAGCTTAAGTGGTTTTGCTTTGAGTGATTTAGATCCAATTAAGTTACTGAATACCCCACACGATAACAAAGCACTTGCTGGGATGGAATTATTGAGGAACCTTGCCTATTCAGTAATATGCTACACTTCGCTCAAGGCGTCGTCGATACGTTGATTACTGACATGTCAATACTTTTAAAAGTATTATGAAGAAATTTAGTTGTTCGATCTTGCGAGAGACCATAAAAGACCATATAGTATGATGCACATATATAAAATGATAAGATTCCCACTGTCCCTACCGATACTGTATATTATATACAATGTATATTCCATCTGAAAGTTTTAAGACCAGATATCTCGATTTTTGATGATTTTATTAACAGTGCTACATATCTTATGCGGAAAATTAGATTTTCCGCATAAGATATTGTGATTTGCACAGCCCTTTTGCCAGTCCACATATGAGAGACCAGCTCTAAAAAAAAGTTAGATGACGCAATTTTTTTAGGCAATATGTATAGAATATCAGGATTCCCACTGTCCTTACCTACCCACCAGACAGCGAAAACATTGTTTTTGTCAATTTTCAGGTAGATCTTGAGTTTATAACAACGTTTTTCAATGTCATTGTACCATCACGAAGAGCATCTGGGTCGACTGCAATAAGATTTATTTCAATCGGATTAATAGGAAAAAATTTATGCACAAACATAAAAAAATGTATATACAAGTCGAATACAAAACCTTTGTTTTTTTGAAGTCGTTTTATAAAAATTAAACAAAATCTTAAGTTAATACAATTTTGAAGAGATAATGCGTAAATTCATGTACAGAAACTTATTAATTGTTTGGGAAAGTAGGAATTGAATGAATTCATTAACTCTTACTATTTCTCCCGAAAAAAAATGTGAAGATTCAAAAAATTTTCAATTTAAATTTAATAACTCAATGATCAGATATACAACTTAAGGGAAAATTAAAATTTACTTACATATTCTAGAGTAATAAACATTTAAAATTTTTTAATAAAAACAGTCATTCTACTTAATTTTCATTAAAGAAAGATAATTTATCGTTGTATTTTTTCCTAGAAAGTAAAAATTTTACTAATATAAATAAATCTACCAAATAATCTAAAAAGTAAATAAATAAAGGATGGAAGACAGCAAAAATTAGCTACTTCTCCATATTATTGCAAGAATAGTAAATATGAATACAAATAAACAAGTATGTTTAAAGGCAAATGTAGAATTAAAATTATCAAAAAATATACTTAAAATTTTAATCATTTACATGGGATAAAAAAGAACTTTTCCTTTTGAAACATTAGATTTTACGTTGTTATGTAAAAGTAATTAATTTTATCAAAAACTACACTTTTTTCTTTCTACGAAGTTTCAGTTAATACGAAACTTTTTTCAGTTTTTGTGGTAGCATTCTATATAATTTTAATTATTAAAGAATTAATAATTACCATAAAGCAATTAAAAAGTTGTGGCAACATGAATAATAATTGCATTTATTTTACTTTCGCTTTTGGCAGTTTTCATCAATCTTTTGAATTTTTTCTTTGCTTTTTTTTTTATTAAAATTCTTGTAATTTAAGTTTTGAACAACATGTTTATTTATACAAAATTATATTCAGTTCAATGACAAACCTAAAAAAAAAAATTAATCGTAATAAACTTAATGTAATATACTTTACTTCAGAATAAGCTTGCCATTTTGTTTTTTATTTTTTTCTATCAAAGTTCCAATTTAAAATAATAAATATAACTACTATATGCTATTAGTACAAAACACAAAATTTTATTTAAGCAGCTCCACTCCAAGGATTCAGTGTTTATTTTTAAATTTTAGGAAAGTTATTTTTGAACAATTTCAATTAGTGGATATTTTCATCAACTTATATAACGATGATTCGTCAACAAAAATATTTGAAATAATAATTTATTTAATCTTTTTTTTTTTTTTTTTAGGAAATGTATTATTAAGTATTTTAATAATTTTTTATTAAAACCTAGATTTTTTACTTTTTGCGTTACTTGCAAATTCTTTGCTTTTGACACATGCAGAGAATTTTTTTCTAGTTATAAATGGACGATATTAACTTTTAATTAATATCCATTTATAACAATATATTTAAAAATAAAATAAATATTTTTATAAAATAGAGACTAACATCAAAATAACCGAAATTAAAAATTATACTCTTTCAGTATTTTTTTTAACCTTCCAAAGATTTTTTTTAACCTTTCTTCAGTTGTTTTCAAAATATGAAATTTTTTTTTCTAACCTCCAGAAACACCGTTAGGTATATTTCCACATGATAAAATGAATGATTTGTAGCGTGTAAAATGTCATGGCTGACCGGGATCGAACCCGGGACCTCCGGATTAAAGACCGAGACGCTACCACTCGCGCCAAAGAGGCCGGCAAGAGACTTGCATTTATATTTTCGTGAATTTTTGTTTGTATTCTTAATTTCATGTTAACTTCAAAATATTGAAAATTAAAAAAAAAGTCAATAAACCTTAAAATAATATATTTCTTTTTTTAATTTTAATGTATTTTTAATCCAGTTATATAAATATTTTAAATTTTTATTTCATTATTTATAAATCATTATATGCAGAAATATTTATTTTTCCTTTGCTGAACGCATATATATAATATATAAATTTATTGTGGTTTGTCCTTTACAAATTGATCTTTTTATTTTAAATTAAAAAATAATACTAATTTTTACTTTTAGATGAACGTCCTGTTCTAGTACATAATATTACGTAATAGTATTACATCCTGTTTATTTATATTGTTGCTTAGCAACTGAATAATTTTTTTTTCACCGTGTTGATAAAATGTTTCTTGTTTATATTACGTTCTAATATATCTTTAAAGAAATTGATTTTCATCATGCTATAAGTTTATTTTTTATTAAACATTAATTAAATAGAAAAATAAATTATTATGTTCGTAATATGAGAACTTCATTGATCCCAATGAATAAGTTGATTACAGCATACATAATCTGTATCGTTTTACAGGTAAGATAAACAAAATAATTATAAATCTATTAAAAGTCTATTGCTAAGGTGTTTAATACATAAATTACCGAGATAAATATGATAAAGTGAACAGTAAAAAAATATTTGTGGAATATTTCTTTATTATTTAATGTAAAATTATTTTTGATTGATGGGATTACTATCAATCATAAACTACGTGTGAAAATATAGATGTCGTAAGAAATGCATTCATAGCTATAAGAAAACTGTTGCAATAAACTCCCATCATAATCCAGGCAAATATGAGAAGGGAAAGTTAAAAATTGAGTTGTGTATTTTCTTAAAACATTTGTTATGGAAGGAATGGAATGTTCTCCACGGATTAATAAAATAAACCTTAATTATTTTCGATAAAATTTTTCATCATTACTATTTATATTTTTTTCCAATATTAATACAAAAAGTTTCTATAAAAACCAAACAGATCTAAAAATTAAAAGTAATTTCGGTACTTTTCAGATTAAAAGAGAAAGACGCCTGGTTTCAGAAGGAAGAATGATGTTTTTTAAAAAAAAAAATTGGAATATATTCAAACAGTATATTGGGATTTATTTATACCATACAAAATTTTTGAAATTTTATCAATTACTTTTGTGCTTCAACAGAGACCTAAAACTTAAAGATCTTGCCGAGGTGCTAGTTGAATACGTTAACACCGCCCGCCGATCGCCACATGTACACGAATCTGAAGTGGCAAGATTGCCCCTAAGTTTTTTTGTCACTTTTTTTGTTTCTTTGACCTCTCTCTTTATATGTTTAGCCTCTGGAACTATCGTAAGGTATTACTTCAGAGGATGAGATGAATGAGGATGATGTGTATGAATGTGAATGAAGTGTATTCTTGTACAATCTCAGGTCGACCACTCCTGAGAAGTGTAGTTAATTGAAACCTAACCACCAAAGAACACCGGTATCCACGATGTAGTAAAACGTGTATGTATATATATATATATATATATATACATGGGTGTGTATATAGCCTATGACACTCCCGGTAATGTAAGGATTTAAGAATTCCAAAACTGTATCGTACATCTAAATTTGTTTAGATGTTGAGCTGCTACTGTGGAACAAACATACATACATATACCTTAAATACGTTACTCTCCTTATTGGCCAGTCGTAAAGTAAATTAGATGAGTATAAACAACAGTGAATATATCTTCCGAAGTAAATAATTCTTTGAAGTAAAACACTAAAATAATTGCAGTTCAAACCAGCTCTCTTTTTATCTCTTTAGCCTCCGCAACTACCGTAAGGTATTACTTCAGAGGATGAATGAGGATGGTGTGTATGAATATAAAAGAAGTGTAGTCTTGTACAATCTCAGGTCGACCACTACTGAGAAGTGTGGTTAATTGAAACCCAACCACCAAAGAACA
>JAAAKQ030278321.1:0-10496 GCA_010016005.3 Zanna intricata | reverse complement strand
CCTTTCCTGCGACAATGTGGCATTCTATTACCAATAACATCAAAGCTGATTCCTTTGTGATCCGTTAAAAACTCTTCTTCTAATATTGTCCAATCTTGTATTAAGACGAAGTCTCTGTCAGAGATGAGCGTCAGGTCTATTACAGACCCTGTCTTCCTACCAACAAAAGTCGTATGATCAAGGGTCCCAACTGAGGCCATATTCATCGAACTTAGAGCGGTCTCAAGTTTGACTCCTCTCGGAATGGTTTTTAAGCCTCCAAGCATCACCGCTTCCTCATTAAAGTCTCCCTTAACCACAACAGGCCTCGGCGCTTCTCTAATTGCAGCGATCACATCATCAAGAAAGTCTTCGAAACGGTCCTCTGCATAGTTCGGCGATATATAGGGGTTTGGCACTGCAAAGCCCCGTGATTGAGAAGTCGCCCCCAAAGTTGGAAGAAAAATTTGTAGGAAGTTAATCTTATTACGATGTAGAAGGCAACAGAATACTGTATTCTGTTTCCTAGTCAGGTATCATGGTATATCATTTTTTTGTTAATTATTCCGGAGATAAAATGACTTCCTATTCGGATCTCCAAGGGAAGCAGGATGAGTGTTGTAGAAAAGAAAAAGCAGTCAGAATAGGTACCTGGATTGTGAGAACATTATTGTAGTCGTGTAATTTGGAAAACTTGAAGAGAAAGATAAAAATAAATAAAATGTACACAAAAGGAATAAGAGAGGTTAGATTGGAGGGAACAGAAGAGTTGAAAAGTAGTGAAGTTACCTTATATTATTCATGAATTGAAAGAGGAAAGTACGGAGTAGGAAAAACTAAACAAATAATACGACAAGAATACAAAAAGTAATTTATCTGGACGATAGAGTAATGGCTTTAAGGATTGCAATGATCCCAAAAAATTTAGTAATAATCAGACAGACATGCCAACATCGGAATTAAGGATGAAGATATTGCAAAGATGTACTATAACATTGAGGAGTTATTAGAAAATGATCAAGGTTACGAATACGTTTTTAAGAATCATACACGAAGAATATATACTTAGAAAAGAGAATATATACTTAGACAAGACCTAGAACAAAATGATTAGACAAGAACAGAGGGTCTCGCTTTTAGATAGATCATCTTTTGGTTGAGAATAGAGATAGGAATTATTAAGGAGGCAAATGAGATTTCAGGAACCGACATAGGAAGTGGTAATATTCTGTTAATGATGGAAATTAAAGTAAGATTAAAGAGAATTTTAACTTCAACCAAGGTGTAGATATGAAATATAGAAGGGTACAGAGGACATAGATAGAGTAAAAGTGGTGAAATACTGATAAAGGTAATTACTCAATATAAAAGGGAAAATGAACTAGCTGAGAAGTCATGGTCTAGGACAAAATCATCTATGAGAGAAGCTACAGAGAAAGGAATTGGTTTTTATGAAGGCATCCGGGCAAAGAAATCTTAGCTAACACAATAAATGATAAGAAAAATGGAAGAAAGAAAAAAATATAAAAATAAAGGAGAATACATTAGAGTAATCTATTGAAAACTGAACAACCAGTTAAAGATAGAAACACTTTTAGCTAGGAAAAGGCATCTAAAAGAAGAATGTAATGACAGCGACAGACATTGAAGATTTAGAAAAGAAAAATAAGTAAGATATGTTGTATAAGAAGGTAAAACATACAACATGGGATAGAAAAAAAACCTACTTAAAAAATGAGACAAATGCAGAAAAAAGATGGAAAAAGGGTTTGTAGAAAGTGAAAAAAAAAAATGATGGAAACAGAAGATTTTGTTAGAACAATAATGATAACAAATTATTGGTGAATGATTGATAATAGATGATTTGAAGGAGGTAAAGGATTGAGCTCGTGTTTTATAGATGTGGAAAAGGCATTCGGTAGAAGACTGTGGAAAAAGCTATTTGAGATTTTGAAAGAAAATAGAGTTTATTAGAAGGATAGGATATTTATCAGAGGATTGTATATGAAGCAAAAAACAGCATGAAAATAAATGCCAATCTCACAAATTGGTTAGTGTTAGGCAGAGCAGTTAGGAAAGTCTGCTGATTATCGCCGCCAACACTGGTCACCATTTACTCCGAGGAAATGTTGAAAGAAATATTGGATGGCCAAAAAGAAGTAAGTATCGGTGGAGGAAAGGTAAACTACGTCACATTTTTTGACGATTTGCTGATTGTACCAAAAGACATTCAGACTTACAAGGATTAATAAAAGCTTTGGAAGTAGGAATATGTGATGAAAATAAAAATGAGGAAAACAAAAGTTATGATTTTGAATGAGGAGGAAAAAATTGATGCCATAAGAGCAGAAGGAAAAATTTAAAAGGTAAAAAGATACATACAGCTCGGGACAGTACTAACGGAAGATTGAGGAAAAAATTAAGAACAGAATTGCTATGGTAAATGAAGAATTTTTTATATAGAAAAATTTACTCGCAGCAACTAGCATCTGAACCTGCGGAAGAGATTAGCAAAATTCTATATTTAAAGTATACTTTTGTAGGCACTGGGAAAAAGACAAAAGGTAAAATGGAAGCTTTTGAGATTGGAGTCTGGGGGAGGATGAAGAAGATAAAGTGAGTGGACAGAGTAAGTAATGTAGAAGTAATAAGAAGAATAAATGAAGATAGAACAATATTGGAGACTCACCAGGAGGAAGGGAAACTGGATCGGGTATATAATTAAGGGAAAGAAATAATAAATAGAGTTTTTGAAGGCTGTGATGAAAATGAAAAAAGAAGAAAAAGGCAGAGGCTGAAGTTAAAAAATGCCAAGAAGAGTGGTGAAGGTGAGATGTAAAGAAAGGCATGTGATAAAAACATATGGAGATGAGTGGTGCCAGCGATCTAGCAAAGGATAATACCACATGATGATTTTGAAATTTTGTGTTACGGGTTAAATTATTCAATTATTCAAAATTTATACTATGGAAGAGTCTTAATTAAGAGGTTCGGTATTAGATAAGGGCTGGATTTTTAAAAATTTTACTTGTACTTGGTTTTTAGCATGTACAAAGACGAGCTGAATTGCCACTTGTCTTCAGTTACTAATCTAATTTATTTCCCAAAAGTGAAGCATTCACAAAAACTCTGAAAAGTGTCACATAGTATTTTGAGATTATCAAGAACATTCATTCATATTTTCTAATAAAACTGGTATCAAGAAAAACTTAAAAGTAAACAATGAAGATGAATTTATTTTTTGTTTGAACTTTTTCACTGAATGAAATTTGTAAGTAACTATAAAATCATTTACTAACCGTTTATGATAGATTTTAAATTCTAAAAAGAAAAAATAAATTGAATATATATATTTTTTTTTAAACGAATATTTGCTTTAATTATTTTTTGTAATAAACTTTTTTTTAAATTAAAATAAATTTTTATCAAATAAGATTTCTATGAAAAATCAATTTTATTTTTTTCATTATAGGAATAAATAAATAAACTTAGTTAATGTTAATAAAAAATATTTTTCAAATTCATCAAATTTAATAATAATGATTCTGCTGGATTAATAATTGCTTAGTTTTGGTCATCGGGTCTACAAATGAATGTACCGACAGAAAATGTAGATAATAATTCAAAAACAAAATCTTATCGGAAAATAGTAGCTTTTTCGATATGAAGTTAAAAACGTTTTATTTTTAAGTTAAAAGTAACACTGATGTTTTAAAACATCTGTTTTAAAATTTATTCCAATTATTTTACGTTTACTAAGCTTAACATAAAATTAAGTTTCTGCAAATATTAATGATTTTTTCCAAGCAAAATATTAATATTAAACTAAGATCTATAATTAAAATTTTTTGCAGCTGTTATCAAGGTGAAAGTGAAACTGTAACTAATATCTGAAAATGTGCCGCTTTCATGGTTGCTAGCCTTTTTATAACAAAGCCAGATTTTTTTTAAATACCAGTCACTCGTATACTCTACTATATTGTGAGCTATATACAAACGCTAATTCTAAATACTAAATTAAATTTTGAAATCTTAAGCAACAGAGGAACAGTCATTAGCTAAATGAGATGAAACTTTTATCAGAAACAAAAATAACGAAAGTAGACTTATTTATAAAACAGAAACTTTTCGTGGAAAATCCTATTTTTATAGAATTTTTAATTCTACAACTAAACAATATATATAATATTAACGCTATTTCTGTTGAAAGTAATAAATCGTATTCAATAATAACAAAAAAAATATTCTTTTAATCTGCTTATAAAATGTAATTATATAAATCTTACAATAGAGTATGTCTTTATTTTAACTATTATGATTTTCTAAAAAATGTGCATTAACAAATTTCGTCTTTTTTGTAAAGAGTAATGAGGATCATAAAGAGTTTATTCTGTTTATTTCAATATTATTTTTTTATTTTATTGAAGGAAATTATTTCATGCGTAGTAAAGATAAGTTTGGTATAAATTACTAAATTACATTATACTTCATTTTTTCTTCTGTAAATTTTTTCCTCTACTTTATGTTATTTTTGAAAATAATAATTTAGTATCAACATCCAGTGACCTATCACCTATTGATATCTATAACTACTGATATCGAGTAGGGATGATAACAGTATAGTATATAAGACGGCGACCGTTATGATATCGTCACCTTCAACATGAAGTCCTCATTGGTACTGTTGGTTCTCGTTGGCTTCGCTGCTGCCGCAGTCCGTCCTTATGGACAATCCAAACGACAGTGCTTCAGCGGTTTCTTCAACAACCAGAATGAAGTTTCTCCAGTAAGTCAACAACAAGAACAAAACCAGAACAACAACCAATTCTACAACAACAATAACAATAATCAAAATGTAAATAACCAGAACAACCAGTTCCAGAATCAAAACAACAATAACAACCAGAATGTAAACAACAACCAAAACCAAAATAGTGAGTAAATATTTTAAATTTGTACCATTACTTAAGATTTAAATTATAAATTGAAAGTATTAAAAAAAAATTACATTTTGTTTATTTACATCAAAATTATTATTTATGTGTTTGATTATTATTAAATCATAATAATAGTAAAATATAAAATAATAAAAATAATAATAATAAAACAGTAAACAGAATGTTAATTAATAATAACTATTTTGTTTAACATTTTTAATTATAAATAATAATTTCAATTTTTTTTAGTAGTTTTTAAAAATAAAGTGCATTTCTCTTTTTCTAAAATGTTGTTTTTGTTGTATTACAGATGTCTAGTAAACTTGTGACATTTTTATTAATAAATACCTAGTGTTTTAGTTTCATGCCAAAAAATATTCATACAAAACAAAAAAAGGTAGTTTAAAAAGGTTTAATTTAATTTTTAAAAATAAATGCTGTCTTAATAAAATTCAGTCATAAATCAGATCGTATTATTTTAATGATTTTAATAATTATAAGGATAACTGATCATGTTTTAAAATATTCATATTTTCTCATAATGGAAATTAAATATTATTCACGAATTTAATTAAATCATAAAATTTATGATTGTTATTATAATACAATCAATAAGAAATGAATGGTTCATTATTCTTATGAATTTAATAAGATAATGAAATTTAATAATAACTGATTATTGCTTATTTCTCAAATAATATTTTTCTATTTTTCTTATCATAAAAAGGAGGCTTATACATTTATGAAATAAATAAAATCTTAGAAGATTTAAAAAGTACAGATAGAAAGGAATTTTTTGTAAATAAAATGATAATTTACCTTTAATGCGGTTATCTGTAATAGCTTTAATAATATACATCTTAAATATATATATATATATATATATATATATATATATATATATATATATATATACACATACACACTGGCATCTCCATCACGGCTTCACCCGGCTATATGTTTTCTTGAGTTCTACGTCACAGACAGGTTTTCTTTTTTTATGTTTTTCGTAAAGTAACAGGAGGCAGGTGCAGTCAGTCGCATCGCACTTATAATAACAGTGACAGTAGTTGTGTAGGTTAAGCCGCCACGCCGTATACCGTCGTACCCCTTAAAAAATAGAAATTTAAAAAATCCGAAAATTATTTTTAGCTATTTAAGTGAGGAATATTTGCATGCCCCAATCTAGTAATATATCGTTTAGGTTAGTCGGAAATGGTAAAAATTTGCAATCATTGTTCAAAAATTTTACCTTTCTTCACCCCTTTTAAAGTCTAATTTCAAAAAATATAGAAGTTATTTTTTTAGATATTTATATAAAACTTACATCAAATGTCAAGTTGATATCTTCATTTATCACCAAGTAATTAGAAAAATAGTAAATTACTTCAGTTTAACTTTTTAACTCGGAATTTCAAAAAATCCATTCTTAGTGTGTACTTCCACTGTAAAAAGAACATATATACAAATTGCACCAATTTTGATTCAGTAGTTTTTGTGTTGATGAATAATTTAGTAAGGACATGTTCATTTATACATATAAATATATATCGAGAAGACTCGACACGGCTTCGCCTGCAGTATATGGTTATTTTCGTTTCCCTTCGCGATCAGTGAATGTCAGGGCTCGCTTCACTCGCCCTTCCCGTCTTGCCAGAGAGAACTCCTGTCATCTCCGGATCCCGCTCCGACTTCTAGCCCCCCTGTGTTCGATACTCTCAGTATAGTGTTTATTATAATAATAATAAACAAAAATTACAGCCTATTCAATTTATAAAAACTGTCAGTGAATTGTAATTTCTTCATAGTAACAGTTTGATCAGACCTTACTTTGATTGATCAAAGAATATTGTTTTCAAAATAATCTGCCTCTATTTTAAAAGTTATAACTGGTTACCTGTCTTTCATACAGGTAAAAATGTATTTTTCCCCGCTTCTTAGCGTTACCCGCCAAATGCCACTAGGAAGTGACCTTCATTTCTCATTTTTTTAAAAAACCTTTTTTAAATTTTTTATTTTATATTTTTTTGTCAAGTAATCGGATGAATAACTATTAACAGATAAATACGTAGAATAACCACAGGTATTTTAGACTATTTCATGAAAAATATAAGCGGGAGGAATTTCAATGATTTAAGTATGTAGGTGTTGTCCATTAATCCTATTTGAGATTCAGAAAGAAGTATAGCAAAATAAACAACTGTATATCGTAGACAGTTTAAGGATTGCGCTATCGCAATTCAGAATTGCAAAACGCTTTTTTAAAACAGAGGTGAAAAATAATCTTTCTTTGTTTTCAGGAAACTTGTTCGGAAACAACCAAAATCAGTTCAACAATAACAACCGGAACAGTAATCAGTACAACAATAACAACCAGAACAGTAATCAATACAACAGTAACAACCAGAACCAAAACAACAACCAATTTAATAACCAGAACAATAATCAAAATAATAATTACAACAACTACAACGACAATAACCAGTACAACAACAATCAGAACAACCAAAATAATCAATACAACAACAACAATAACCAGAATGGACAACAAAATCAGAACAGCAATAATAGTCAAAATCAGTACAACAGTAACTATAACAATGGTAACAACAACAATCAGAACCAAAATGGTCAGAATGTAAATTACAACAACCAAAATAATCAAAACAACCAGTACAACAATAATAACAACTACAATAACCAGAACCAGAATAACTACAACAATCAGAACCAATACAACAATAATAATGGTTATTATAATCAGAACAATAACAACCAAAATAACCAGTACAATAATAACAACAATCAATACAATAACCAGAACGAAAATGGCCAGAATGTGTACAATAATCAAAATAAATATAACAATAACAACCGAAACCAGAATAATTACAACAATAACAATCAGTACAGTAACAACAACAATGACCAGAACCAATATGGCCCGTATGCAAACAACTACAATAACAACAACCAGAACAACTACAACAATAATAACCAAAACTCCTACAATAATAATAACCAAAACTACAATAATCAAAACCAGAACAATCAAAATCAGTATGGCCAGAATGTAAATAACAACAACAACCAGAATCAACACAACTATAATAACAACAACCAGTACCAAAACCAGAACAATTACAACAATAACCAAAACCAGAATAACTACAATAACAACCAGAATCAATACAACAACAATCAGAACAACCAAAATAATAATAACAATTTCAACAATAATAACCAGTATGGCCGCAATGTAAATAATAATAATAACAACTACAATAACCAAAACCAGAACAACAACAACTACAATAACCAAAGCCAGAACAACAATTACAATAACCAAAACCAGAACAACAACTACAGCAACGAATATCAGAACAATAACAATAACCAGATCAATCAAAATCAGAACAATAACCAAAATGTTCTCTACAACAACAATAACAACCAAAACAATCAGAACCTGAGCAATAACCAGAATGCAAACAACCAAAATAATAACCAAATTCCAGTTAGCAGTAGCTGGTTTCAGTCATTGAAATGGGCTATATAAAATCAGTTTCTTTTTGTAAAATGTGACGAAACTCTGTTTTAAGTAAATAAAGAAATTCAACTTGTATAATTTTACTTTTATTAGTTATTTTTGAATTCCTTTTGTCATCTTCATTGATAATTCGTTTATAGAAAACCTTAATTAAGAATTTTCAATTTGTTAAAATTGAAAAATAGAAAACATTAGCAAAATAGAAATGATGTTATATGATTAACCTATAGTAAATTCGTCATATTCTGTCCTCAATTAATAGCATTTTATCCCTAAAAAATAAAATACGTAAATTTAACAACTTAATATTTTTTAAAATGTAAATTGCCATTTATTCCTTGATAAAAACAAATTTAAAATTTAATATTCTAAATAAAAAATTTTCTAATATATGCTGATAATGTTATTTATTGTATTTTTTTAACATCCTATGCTACAATAAATAATACCATTAATAGTACAATATTCCATGAAAAATAACTAGGTTACCTGTAGAATCCAGTAACTAAAGTTAACACAGGAATGCTATGATAGTAGTTTTTTTTTTTTATTTAAAATGTTATATGGGAATAATTTTTTTTTGAAAACCTTTGAGCTTTGTTAATTTTTATTCTGCAACATTTCTTTTGTTTGATAAAATTATGTTTACTGAAAACATTTATACTCGCTTTTATGTGATTATAAAAACATATAATATAGATAATTACAATTAAAATAGTGTTAAAAATGATAAAATTAGAAGTACTTTTTATTTTTTTAGTAGCTAGAATTTTGCAAAAAAAAATAATAGTATCAATAATAATTATATGTTAATTATTAATTAAAAAATTTTCAAATTTTAATACTTAAATTTAATTTTAGTAGAAATCACTCCAATTTCTACAGTGACTTCGATCTTCAACTATTGACTTGGTATTTAGGTAATAAGAATAAATGTTCAAGATAATACTCTTATAGTCCTCAGGGAAAGGGATGAGTACATCAAAATTTGTATGAAGTTTTTTCATATAAATAGAAATCAAAATAGAAATCATCAAAACAGAAATTTTTTCATATAAGTAAGAAAAAATGATTATAGCTAATAAATTTATTACAAGTTCCATACTACAATCATTTTAATTTGCTGTATTTTGTGACATTTAGAAAAGCATTATACGTGTCTGTAAAAAAAACATAACTTTCCGTAAACTCTGTCTTTTGAAGTATCTTCTTAATGTGCTAATGAGATAGATTATGTATGAATATAAATGTGTGGTCTTTGTTCTACATTACAATTATATTTAACTATTTAAGTTTGGGAATGTTTTTATTAATCATACAAAATTATTACTTTTTTTTTTAAATTCTAGCAACTGAAAGGCTGCTTGCTATTTGTTAATGTTTACATGAAACCATAATATTTAAACGATTTAATTAACTATAAGAATGTTAAATTCTTATAGAGAGAGAAAGAGAGAGATTAATGGGTATTGGTGATGGCCATTCTCCGGGTGTGAACAGCAGAGAGGCCCACCCGGATCGTCGCTTGCCGATGGCTGCTGGTGAACGTCAGATCATGCTGCTCAGAGCTGACAGCACGTGTATCCTGCACCTATCTCACAGCAACAGTGTTCATGCCTCGCGATCAGGTCCAGTTCCTATGGTAAGAAGGAGGAGGTTTTTTAGCTGGTGCAAGCCCCGTACTGCCGTCAGAGTGAGCATGATGGCGGCTATGAAAAAAAAAGTGTCTTTACTATGTTCAGTCTTTCTTGTAAATATAACCCGCGATAAGCCCCGAGTCTATTTTCTAGATTTATTTTCAATGAAAGCGATTACATTCATTATGAGACTATCATTTGTTACTATATTACACACCGACGTTTCTGCAAATTACGCTGCTTTACAAATCTATGTTTAGATCAGAGAAGAAAGGGAATAAAAACCACTTCACTGATCACTTTTCCGGGATAGATCTTTTTTTTTTTTTTGTTTAACCTCCGGAACCACAATTAAGTATACCTTCAGAGGGATGAGATGAATGAATTGTAGCG